>SNQJ01S0001386.1:32671-46800 GCA_010110895.2 Picea sitchensis
GGATGTAAGAAGACCTAATAGAAGCTTCCACTTCTAGAAGGATCTTCCTCTAGATGCTTCTCTTGATAGACATTTTGTATAAATAAGGGTCGAGGGTATGAAAACCCTATCTTGGAGATTATTGTAATAGAGCGTTGCTCGATTGGAGGTTTCCCCCTTGAAGAGACCTATGAACATTGCTTTCTGAATCAAAGTGTTATTTCTATTTCTATTCTTATATCATTTCTTTGTTATTGTGGAGATTATGCTGGATATTTTACTGTTATTCTGGCATTTCTAGCATTTTATTTATGTTTTGCATATTTTATATATCTAGTATCTTGCATGTGGTATCAGAGCACTTTCCTTGGCAGAAATTGTGGGAAAAGGGTAGAGACGTATTCTGGCGTCTTTAAACCACAGATATCTATCGTTACGCGCATAAGCCCGCGGTTGAGGGATTCATACACGCAGGAAACACAAGTGGTTCTTAAGCGCACATCTGTTGGCCACCCTTGTAACCCCTGTTGGTACCCCTTCGAGTGGTATCACATCAGACAACACCTGTGTACGGATCGACCTAGATTTCCTGAAGCCCTCTTTAGATAAACCTATCAGTCGTCGGGCTGCTATAGTGTCACCGACAACAGCACTCAGGAAGATACTCTCTAGTACCTGGATAGTCAGGTAGTACGGCTAAGGGTACGGTCTATCCTCCTTAGTTAGTGCCCTGAGATATTGGGCCGATTACTACTGTTAGACCCCGCATGTATATCAAAGAGCTATAGCACAAGGAAAACCCTTGTATGTAGAACCCTCGAATACCTAACCCTTGGGGGACAAAAACTTAAACGAATTAAAAAAAGACCAGATCTATTGTCGCGCAATTGTTTTCGGGTTGCCAAGTATATACACATCTCTTTCTGGTTAAACATTTGGGGATTTCATCACTGCAATATTCTTTAGACTAGAGTCTAACTCCGCAGGTGAAAAAAAAAAGTCTGGAATTTTTTTCACCATTATTTGAGACCTATTCCATTGGATTCATCTCTCTGCCCTTATCATTTTCATCCATATTATTTTTATACAAAATTTTTGACCCCACCCACCCCTTTTCAGTTCACCCATCCTCATGGCCCATACTCGTAGCCAAGACCTCGAATATTGCTTCAACACCATGCAATCTGGTTTCCTAGAAACCCAAAAAGAAGTAAAACAACTCAATGCTATTGTTGCCTCCATCGATTCGTCCATCAATGCTACCATAAATACAACCATGCAGTCCTCAATGGAGGAAGTCAAACAAGAACTTACCACCCATCTTGAATCTGTCTTTGCAACACTCTGCACCAAATTGAATCTCCTTACAGATGACCATTTCTCTGAAGCACATCCAAAGAATGAAGGCGAAACTTCCTCCCATTCCCATAGCTTTTAGTCCCATCACTTTTAACATGACATACGCCTTTCGAGGGTGGACGTGACCAAATTTGATGGCTCGGACCCCACTAGTTGGGTAACCCAAATGGAACATTATTTATCTTTATATGGCATTACCGATGACTTGGCCAAACTCTAGTATGGTGTTCTCCATATAGATCAAGAATGTTGGCAATGGTGGCAATGGAGAAAAACCTCACGTCAAGGGTATATTGCTTGGACCCAGTTTGTGACTGAGATTTATGAACACTTTGACACAGACACCAACCATTTGGGCCGTTTGACAAAGTTGAAGCAATCTGAAATAGTAGAAGACTTCATAGCTTCTTTTGAACTCCTGGATTTTCAAACAAAGGGTATGACTGATGCTTTCTTTCGAGAGTGTTTTATTAGTGGCCTCAAGGAGGAGATTCGGGCCCATGTCCTCATGGCTCAACCCTCGACTTGGGTGGAGGCTACTGAAAGAGCTAAAGAAGTACAACATGTGGTATCATCTCAAAACTATAAACCCTCCTTTATCCCTCTCCCTAAACCCGTCACTCCCCCTACTCCCTTCACCCCATTAAAAATCCAAAAATTGACCAGGGCTGAAATGGTTGAACGTCAACTCAAAGGCCTTTGTTATAATTGTGATGACAAATATTTCCCTGGCCACAAGTGTAAGGAACAAAATATTTTTATGGCCATCTCTGAGGACATTTCAGAAGAGGATGTTGAAACTCCCCTTGTGTTTGAGTCACCTGAAATCACTGACATAACCCCTCCCTCAGACCCTCCCGAAGTAGAACCCATCATTTCCCCCAATGCTCTCACTGGTTTTTCCACTCCCCAAACCCTTAAGTTAATCGGTTACATCAAGCATCAGAAGGTCATCATTCTGGTTCATAGTGGAAGAACCCATAATTTTATTCATCACCGCATTGCCCAAGAAACTCATTTCTACATCCATGCTGTCAATAATTTCCAAATCATGATTGCCAATGGTGGTTCCATGAAATGTGGAGGGTGCTGTGAAAATGTTTGTCTCCAAATCAGTGACTACCACCTAAAATCCCATATGTTTTCTATCGACATGGGTGGTTGTGACATTGTTTTGGGTGCCGACTGGATAAGAACTTTGGGTCCCATTCTCATGGATTTTAAGGCATTAACCATGCAATTCGACCAGGAAGGCCACCAATATAAATTCCATGGCATCAGTGCTAGTTCACCTGAGGTCATTAGTTCCCATCGCATGGAAAAGCTGCTCAAAAAAGGTCATTCTGGTGTCATTGCTCAACTCCATGCCATTCAAGAAACAAAAACACCCCCAGTGTCGCATGACCTCTAAGATCTCCTTTCTAAACATCAAATGGTAATTTCCACTCCCCAAGGATTCCCTCCTTCCCATGGTGTTCATGATCATTCCATTCCCCTTGTACCCAGAAGCCTTCCTCCCAATATCCGTCCATATCACCACCCCTTCTCACAAAAAAATGAAATTGAGAAAATGGTCCAGGAACTCCTTAATGTAGGCGTTATCCTCCCTAGTATGAGCCCTTACTCTTCTCATGTAGTCATGGTCCTAAAAATAGAAGGTTCTTGGAGAATGTGTCCTGACTTCCGTTCCCTCAACAAACTGACCATTAAAGACAAATTTCCCATTCTTGTCATTGATGACCTCCTGGATGAATTGAGTGGCACCCAATTCTTTACTAAACTTGATCTTCGCATAGGCTATCACCAGATACGTATGAAAGAGGTAGACATTCCCAAGATGACCTTTTGCACTCATGAGGGCCATTATGAGCTTTTGGTCATGACATTTGGCTTGTGTAATGATCCCTCCACCTTCCAAAGCCTCATGAATCACATCTTCCATCCCTTTCTCCGTCATTTTGTCTTAGTTTTCTTTTATGATATCCTCATCTATAGAAAAACTTGGACCAACCATCTTACTCATGTGGATCAAGTTTTCCATCTCCTCTCCCAGCACCAACTTTTCCTGAAACAGTCCAAATGTGCTTTTGGTGCCTCAGAAGTAGAATACTTGGGTCATCTTGTTGGCAAGGATGGCATCAGGGTGGATCCAAAAAAGATTGAAGCTATGCAAGATTGGCTGCACCCAAAGACTCTCAAAATCTTGCGTGGATTTCTGGGCTTAACAGGGTATTATCGCAAGTTTGTTAAGAACTATGGAAAGATTGCAGCACCTCTCACTGCTCTCCTAAAAAATAACTCTTTCACTTGGACTCCAGCCACTGCTCAATATTTTCAGACCTTGAAGATGGCCATGTGCACCACTTCGATTATGGCCCTTCCTGATTTCACAAATACCTTTGTGTTGGAATGTGATGCCTCAGGGAAAGGAATCAGTGTTGTCTTGATCCAAGAGGGTCAACCTTTGGCCTTCACCAACAAGCAACTGTCTGAAAGGAATCTAGGCAAACCCATTTATGAAAAGTAAATGTTGGCTATTCTGCATGTCGTTGAGTTGTGGCACCCTTATCTCTTGGGTCAATGCTTCCAAATCAAGACCGGCCATCAAAGCCTCGAGTAATTTCTGGAACAACACATTTCATCCCAGGACCAACAAAAATGGGTGACTAAGCTCTTTGGTTATGATTATGAGATCATTTACAAGAAGGGAAAAGACAGTGTCATGGTGGATGTACTGTCCCAAAAATATGAAGAAGAAGGATCCCTTTTTTCTCTTTCCTTCATTGTACCTGATTGGCTCCAAGCTGTGCGACAAGAATGGCTTCAAGACCCCAAAATTTTGCATCTGATCCAGCAATTACAGAGCAAGGCTCTGACTCCCCCAGGGTACTCTTGGCTACAGGATGAGCTTCGATAAAGGCTGTTTGTATTTAAGTAAACAATCAAAGCTTAAATCCACGGTACTTTCTAAGCTTCATGCTACACCCACAGTGGGGCATTCAGGTTTCACCAAAACATATGACAGAGTCAAACATTCTTTTTTCTAGGATGGTATGAAACAGGACATACATAATTTTGTAGCTGAATGTGAGGTGTGTCAATGCAACAAGGGAGAAACAGTCAAATCTCCAGGCACACTACAACCGCTTCTGATTCCACCATCTATTTGGAAGGATATATCTATGGAATTTATTAACGACTTATCCAAATCAGGGAATAAATCCGTCATAATGGTGGTTTTGGATCACCTTTCCAAGTATTCTCATTTTTGTGCTCTTAAACACCTATTTACTGCATCCACGGTGGCTCAACTTTTCATGGACCAGGTCTTCAAGATTTATGGCATTCCGCACTCTATTGTTTTTGATCGTGACCCAACTTTCACAATCAATTTTTGGCAAGAATTGTTTAAGTTCCAGGGCACCCAATTGCATCTCAGCACAACTTATCATCCCCAGATTGATGGTCAAATGGAAGTTGTCAACAAGTGTTTGGAAACATATCTGAGGTGTTTTTCTTCTGAAAAACAACACCAGTGGGTTCAATGGTTACCCCTAACTGAATGGTGGTACAACACTTCCTACCATACAACTACTCGCATGACTCCTTTTGAAGCAGTATATCGACAGAATCCACCTTCAGTTCTCTCATACTTACCGGGTACCTCGAAGGTCCAAGCGGTTGACCAAACACTTACAATTCCATAGGATATTCTTCATACCCTTAAAGATAACTTGGTCATGGCACAAAATCGCATGAAGCAACAAGCAGATCAAGGTCACTTTGAACGTCAATTTGCAGAAGGGGATCAGGTGTTTCTACAACTGCAACCATACAAGAAAACTTCCCTCAAGGCCAAGCATTGGTAGAAGATAGCACCCAAATTTTATGGTCCTTATACAGTTCTCAAACGTGTGGGACAAGTCGCATATTAGTTAGCTCTGCTCAGTCAGTCGAAGCCACATCTAGTTTTCCATGTTTTATGCTTAAAGAAGGTGATTGGAACCCGATGTCAAATTCAAACCAACCTTCCTGAGTTAGCTGAAGAAGGATCCATTTGGCTACAGCCAGAAGAAGTTTTGGACCAGCGTGAGCATCGCCTATGTCAGCGAACCATTAAGAAAGTGCTTGTCCAGTGAAAATATATGAATCCAGCAGATGCCACTTGAGAACCAGCTACCATTCTGCAGAAGTTTCCTCATCTCAAGCCTTGAGGACAAGGTTGTTTTTAAGGGGGAGGACATGTTAGGGTCCTAACCCGCACATAGGTAGATTAATATATTCAGATGTAATAAAGTTCAATATTAATAAGTCCTTTCAATAAAATAGAATAAGGCAGATGTAAGAAGACCTAATAGAAGTTGTCGCTTCTAGAAGGATCTTCCTCTAGATGCTTCTCTTGATAGACATTTTGTATAAATAAGGGTCAAGGGTATGAAAACCCTATCTTGGAGATTATTGTAACAGAGCGTTGCTCGATTGGAGGATTCCCCCTTGAAGAGGCCTGTGAACAATGCTTTCTGAATCAAAGTGCTATTTCTATTTCTGTTCTTATATCATTTATGTGTTATTGTGGAGATTATGTTGGATATTTTACTCTTATTCTGCCATTTCTAGCATTTTATTTCTGTTATGCATATTTTATATATCTGGTATCTTGCACATTAATTAGAAAGTATGTAGGAGTCGGTCATGTAAAATAAAGTTGTCAACCCGAGGTACCCTCATGGAAGGGTTCTCCTTTAGACCCACGTCGATCTAAGCTTGCGTCTAACAGAGTGATACATGCATAGTTTGATAGAAGATTTCTCAAATGCAAAGTTTTGAATGTAGTGACCATATCACTCTCCTGATAGTCAGGGATTGTTCTGAGTATAGATAAGTAGTTTTGATATTTAGTTATGGTCATCAACTAGTTGAGCAAAGCTCCCTATTTTGTAATGTTTTGATGCCAGAATTGTTATCTAGTTATGTATAATATTTGAGACTTTCAGATTAATAGAAGTCAACCTGTTTTCATCTCTTTGTAAAAAATATGCTAAAACACTCAGGCATGGAGGATCCAGTCGAGTGTATTTATGATGTTGTAATGTAGGTTTGATTGCAGCGGTATCGTGACTAGATTTAGTCATATTCCTTGTGATCATTTTCCTTCTTACACTGAATGGCTCAGACATGGAGAATCCAGGCGAGTTGTTATAGCTGCATGGTGATGTAGGTTTGATCATTGTGTTGTTCAGACATACTTCAGTGTCTGAAGATTTAGCTTAAGATTGATCTTGAGTCTGATTTTTTCTTCTCCAAGTTGCTTGAAGGCATGATGCCCATAGAAACCTTGTCCACCTTTCTTACTAATTATTCCCTCTTCTCACACTTAAACTCAATTCACTAACTAAAGTTAGTTGTGGCCCTAACTTCCATGTGCATTTTTTATCCAATTATGTGTTGAACATCATTTATATATTGCTTTTTTTCCATTGACCTCCACTCATATCAAACCAAAATCCACCAAAAACTCTGACGAGTACTAGGCTTAGCCTCCCGTAATCTGAGGGTGACTTTCAGTGCTAACATTCTTGCCACCATTGTCGGAGAACGAATTGAAGACTTTTCCCTAGGATATAATGACAACGAGCCTCTGATTATGAAGGTGCATCAAACATCAGAACCATTGAAGATTGCAAATTGCACCTGGCAGCTCTACAATCGAAGAATACACTCGAGAGGATCCTGTTGATAGAAATATGACCATACCAAAGGGGAAGACCAGGTATCAGTTTATGAGCTTTATTCATGAAATCATGTTCTTTTTTATCAACTCATTTCTCTCTTTCCCTTCACATATAAATAGGATTGTCATGTTCTTTGTCAATTCAGATGATAATGGACCTTCCTTTATTTACCCATCCTTGGAAGAAGAAAACATGCCCTCTTCTTTTGTTGTAGATATCAATCTCGTGTCTTCACCTCTTCCTATTCATAAAAGTGAGATCTTTATTGCATCTCCTCTTGAAATTGATCACCCTTGTAGCCCTGAGAAGGTTGAAAATAATTCATAGTCTTCTCAAATCTCGTTACCCTCCATTATTCATGTTGATCCTTGCCTTCAGCTCATTAATCCTCATGATCAACCAACTGCTTTTCAAAGTAAAATAAGAAATAAGTTGTTTAAAAATTTAATGCTACCACATTACCTTCATCCTTATCCTCTTTATTCTTTTGAGTATCTTCCTCAATTTTCTAGGGAGGATCATATTACAGTCGAGAGGCACTTGGGGGGCTTTGAGAACTTTGTTGACCAATTAAATATTGTTCATGAGGATGTTACCATGAGGTTGTTCTCACACTCTTTGTATGGATATTTTACTATGTGGTTTAGATGTCTGGAAGTCGGTTCTATTGGCTCCTAGACCAAGTTATTCCATGCATTTTTAAAGTGATGGGGTGAGAACAAGTCCCTTGATCAATACTGGTTTGAGTTTAATGACTTGAGGAGAGGGGAAGAGGAAGCCTTCATTGTCTTCAATAGGAGGTTTTACAATGTTTATCATAGTATGTCTGTGGAGATCAAACCCACAGAGACTGTTTCCATGGTGTACCATGTCATGGCTCAGCATTCAGAGCTTGTCCTTCTCTCGAGAGAAAAGAAATATTCATCTTTAAGGCAGTTGTTTGAAGATGATGAAGAGTTCGAAGAGAGAATCAAGGCTAGAAAGGGAGTTTGTATGCAAGCACATCATGAAAAATTGCATGTACATAAGCAAGAAGACTATCAGTGTACTTCAGATTCTGAGCAAGAAGACTGTCAACATGTTTTAGATTTTGAGCAAGAAGATAGTGAGTATAATTCAGATCTAGAACAACAACAAGGAGGTGGATGTGACTCACATTTGGAAATAGATCCTTCCATATTTGCAGATTCTATGGGAAGGAATGCATATCCATCTTATGATCAGTTTCTGGAACATTTTGAGCATGTAGCAATGGTTGATTGCATAGATAACTATATGTTATTGGCTGATCATAGTTATGATGTTTTAAATCCTGTTGAACCATTATCTTATGATCATTCTTATGAAGAAGAGACTGCAACTTTTGATGATCAAGATTTGTTTTCAAAAGAACAAGGAAGTCTTTTATTTAAAAGAAGAGAGGCATTTACAGAGGAGCAGTCTGGTCTTCTAAAGCAAAAAGGATTATGTCACATGATTCATGATGATATGGTTATATACATGGAGTCGTATGTTACAGATTTTAAAAATTTCCAAGTCCTCACTATAGAGACTTTTCATTATTCATTGAAGAAAAACATTGTGTGGAAATCATCCATCTGGGGAATGTAGAAGGCATTCAAGAGCATGATAAAGAGAATATATTTCCCATGGTTCCTATTTATGATGGTTATGATTCCGATCCTTGGGAGAGTCATGAAGAAGAAGAGGGAGATCCAAATGTGCAGTTCATATCCTACCCAGTGCCTGCAAATGAGAAACCATCACTTGGGATCGATCAGCCTACATTAGTCGTTCTCTCACCCGTGCTTTCCAGAGACATTCAACCATGTGTGAGTAGTTGTAAGATAGAACATGTTTTTTGTCACCAGCCCAATGGATTTTGTCATTTTCTCTATGAACCTATAAGGGAGTACATGGATTTTCATTTCCTTCATTTCTTGGATCCGCTCAAATTTATCCTGACTTCAACACTCAGAGGAGAACTGAAAAGTGTAATCATTTTGCTATCATAGTTACATTGTTTTTATTTCATCAATGACAGAGTAAACAAGTTTGCAGCTTGGGAGTTACTTGAATGGCTATGGTGGAAGTTTGATTTCACCTAGAGGTTTGTAAAAAATAGTTAGTCTAGGAATGTACATAAATAAGATCCTCCTGGAGCCCATGTATTATTCTTTCGTTTCTAGTATAGTGTGCTTGTCGGCCTTTAATCCTCAGCAGGATGTTTTTTGAGCATGAATCCATAGCCCATTGCAGAAGGCGACTGGAACTACTTGTTCTTGGAAGCTCAGAGGGAGAATTCCATCCCCTGTGGAGCCAAATATTATCACATATAGTTATCAAGGGAAATAGGTCGTCCAATTTTGAGGTCTGCATAGGAAGCGTCCAAGCACAACATGTAGAACAACTCATTTCTGTCTTAAAATACAAATTGTTGGGCTCAATTTTGCGATGGTGGAGATCCCCTGTGAGGATCATATTAGAGGCCCTATGGTATTCATAGTTTCATAATTACATGAAGTATAGCTCCATGAAAAACACTTGAAGGCCGAAGGACCAGAGTAAGTCTCAATCGTTCCATTCAAATGGACACGTGACGCCAGAGCTAGAGCTCTGGAGGAAAGCGAAGGGGGGAAATCCTGAAGACCAGAAGTATCTCTCGATCGTTTATTGTGAAGGGAGTAGAAGGTTCATCGATCTGGTTGAAGGGTTCAAAGTCTCGAAGAAAGAGCAGAGTCATTGATTGAAGCGTACGTGTGTCAATAGATCGACAACTACGGGTAAAAAACACAGAAGGTAAGAAAGATTTGATATTTGATTTTCCCTAAGATTGGAGACCCGAAAATGGTCTCAACCATTGATCAGTAGGAGCCATGCATCGCCACATCTTTCTCTCTAGGTAAAATAAGTAGAAGACAAAGGATGTTTGAGGTTTGAAAAGATTGAAGCCTGAATCGCAAAGCAAATATTCAGTCGTCGATTCAGAAAGGGAAGATATGTTCCATTGATATGAAGAGGGAAGATTTGATTTGATGATCATAAATCCTCACCCAATATCACAATATTGATGACCATAGGCCATTATGGGGATGTGACATGCTCAGGCGATAGTTTTCTTGAGCGGTCCCACAATTGAAACCGTGGTTTGGAAAAATTAATACGTGGCAAAAGGTGGTGGATTGTGGGCTCAAAAGCGGTGTCAACCCAAACCAACTTTGAGAGGCACCAAAATACCATGTTTATATAGTGTCCTATCTGAGAGAAGCATGTGGCTTCCCCCTGGGAATTAAGCTACGTTTCAATCCTAAGAAAAGGTAGTTAATGAAAATGGAGCTGGTGGTTGAAACCGCGACTCACTCAGTAATTAGAAAGTATGGAGGAGTCAGTCATGTAAAACAAATTTGTCAACCCAAGGTAACCCCATGGATGGATTCTCCTATAGACCCATGCTGATATGAGCTTGCGTCTGATAGAGGGATACAAGCATATTCTGACAGAAGATCGCTCAGATGCAAAATTTTGAATGTACTGATCAAATCACTCTCCTGATAGTCGGGGACTGTTCTGAGTATAAATAAGTAGTTTTTATATTTTTTTATGGTCATCAATTGGTTGAGAAAAGCTCCCTATTTTTTAATGTTTTTATGCCAGAACTATTCTCTGGTTATGTATAATATTTGAGACTTTCATATTAATAGAATTCAACCTCTTTTCATCTCTTTGTAAAAACTATGTTAAAACACTCAGGCATGGAGGATCCAGTCGAGGGTTGTTATGTTTTTGTAATGTAGGTTTGATTTCAACGGTATAGTGATGAGTTATAGTCATCTTCCTTGTGATATTTTTCCCTCTTACACTGAATAGATCGGGCATGGAGGATCCAGGCGAGTTGTTGTAGTTGCATGGTGATGCATGTTTGATCATTGTGTTTTTGTGACTGTGTTGTTTGGACATATTTCAGTGTCTAAAGCTTGAGCTTAAGATTGATCTTGAGTCTGAGTTTTTATTCTCCTAGCTACTTGAAGGCCTGATGCCCATAGTAGTCTTTTCCACCTTTCTTACTAAGTATTCCCTCTACTCACACTTAAACTAAATTCACTGATTGAAGTTAGTTGTGGCCCTCACTTCCATGTGCATTTCTTGTCCAGTTCTGTGTTGAACATCATTTATATATTGCATTTTTTCCATTGACCTACGTTCATATAAAACCAACATCAACCAAAAACTCTGATGGGTACTGGGATTATCCTCCTGTAATTTGAGGGTGACTTTCAGTGCTAACATTCTTGGCATAGTTGTCAGAGAATGAATTGAAGACTTTTCCCTCTGATAGAATGACAACGATCTTTTGATTCTGAAGGTGCATAAGACATCACAACCATTGAATATTGCAACTTTCACCTGGTGACTCCAGAATCGAAGACTCCACTTTGGAGGATCCTATTGATAGAAAGATGACCATAGCGAAGGGGAATACCATGTATCAATTTATGAAATTTATTCATGAAATCATGTTCTTGTTTATCATCTCATTTCTCTCTTTCCCTTCACATATAAAGAGGATTATCCTCTTCTTTGTCTATTCAGATGATAATAGGCCTTCATTTATTTATCCATCCTTGGAAGAAGAAAACATGCCATCTTCTTTTGTTGTAGATATCGATCTCATGTCTTCACCTCTGCTTATTCATAAAAGTGAGATATGTATTACATATCCTCTTGAAATTAATCACCCTTGTAGCCCCGAAGAGGTTGAAAATAATTCACAGTCCTCTCAAATATCGTTACCCTCCATTATTTCTGCTGAGCCTTTCCATCAACTCGTTAATCCTCATGATCAACCCATTGATTTTCAAATTAAAATAAGAAATAAGTTGTTTAAACCTTTAACGCTTCCACTTTACCTTCATCCTTATCCTCTTTATTCCTTTGAGTATCTTCCTCGGTTTTCTAGAGAGGATCATATTACAGCCGAGAGGCACTTGGGGGCCTTTGAGAACTTTGTTTACCTGTTCGAGATTGTTCATGAGGATGTTACCATGAGTTTTTTCTCACACTCTTTTTATGGAGATGTTGTTGTGTGGTTTTGTAAGGTAGCTAGAGAGGTAGTGGGGGGGCCCAGAGGGCCCATAGTGATAATAGTGGAGGTCATTCAATGTAAGGTGGACTAGGTCCACTATATTATTAAATAAGGCCCACTATGGTAGTTAGATATAATAAATGGGTATAATCCTCATGATCAACCCATTGATTTTCAAATTAAAATAAGAAATAAGTTGTTTAAAACTTTAAGGCTGCCACTTTTACCTTCATCCTATCCCCTTTATTCCTTTGAGTATCTTCTTCAGTTTTATGAAGAGGATCATATTATACTCCTGAGAGCTCACAGGCCTTTGAGAACTTTGTTTACCTGTTCGAGATTGTTCATGAGGATGTTAACATGAGGTTGTTTTCACACTCTTTTTATGGAGATGTTGTTGTGTGGTTTGTAAGGTAGCTAGAGAGGTATAAATATCTCTAGAGGGCCCATAGTGATATTAGTGGAGTTCATTCAATGTATAGTGGACTAGGTCCACTATATTATTAAATAAGGCCCACTATGGTAGTTAGATATAATAAATGGGTAATTAGATATAATAAATGTAAGAGGACTTTGAGAAGGTTCTTACTTCTAGAAGATTCCCCTCTAGAATGTTCTTAGGTGATGGTAGCACTATATAAAGGCTCACAATGTAATGAAAACATGAAGAGAAGTATTGTATTTGGTGGTAGCTCAATAGAGGATGCCCCTCAAAGAGGCAAGTGAATGAGAGGATCCCTTCCATAATAGGGATCCTCAGGCAATGTTGCCCTACCTCAAGTAGCTCTTCTATTTCTTGTGTTAATGTTATGGTGAATGGTTTATGGTTTATTATTGGTTATTTATGAAGTATATTTACAGACTGGGTTTAGGTAATTAACAATTGGTCAAAGCACTTTCCTTGGGCAAGTATTACTTGTAAGGCAAATATTTTTATTTTTGTAGACATTGTATAGTGTTTCCCTACCTCAAGGGTTTTGGTAATAATATAGTGTGGTTTCTTCTATCTTTCTCTATGGATCTATTGTGTATTCAGTATTTGTGGTGATTATATCTTCAGTTTGTTTTGTTTTTTTTTCGTAGAAGAAAAAGAGGGCCGCGACATTCCAGACATTTTCAATATATTTTTGTGAAAAATTTGCAGAAAAAGGTTGTATATCTGAGTTCCTCTCATAAAAACACCCAAGTTAAAAAAAAAAATCGTCTGAAACGAAGTCCGGAAGGTCAAGATATTGAGGTTTTAAAATCTGCAATTTTTCAGGGTTTTTTCTGCGGACGGTGGCGCGATTTGTTTTTATTTCTGTAGCAATTGGAGGCCTAATTTGCCCAAATAAATTACATATCTGAGTTCTACTCACAATTTCACCCAATTTCAAAAAACAAATCAGCCAAAACGGAGTCCGGGAAGTGAAGTTATGAGCATATTAAGTTCAGCAGTTTTTTAGGGTTTTTCCAGAAAAAACCGCGATTTTCTGCCGAAACTTATTGGGTCTATTTTTTGAGTTTTTTCGTGACGACTGCAGGACTGAAGAGTTCATAGGGTGCTCATATGGCTATTTCATCTCAAACCTTGAAAAAAATTCTTGAATCATTCAAAGCCCAATTGGATGATAGATTGGATGCATTTGCACATGGTCTCACAAACAGCCTCACATGTCCTCACAGACAGCCTCACATACGGCCTCAATGATAGTTTTCATAGTATTCAAGATTCATTGAATAACATGTAGGAGATATTTCTTATGGAGGGTCTCAGGAATAAATACAATCAAGAAATATATGTTTGGTATGATTTTGAGGCAGATTGTGATGATTGGTATATGGATAGTTGTCATTTCTGGGATGACAACCACTTTCATATTTTATTTGATGACTCTACTCCACCTTCTGTAGAGAACATCAATGTCCCACATCAGGAGCTAGTTACCAACGTTCAGTCTACATATTCTATAGTGGTATTATTCATTCAAGATTCT
>SNQJ01S0001386.1:46850-81540 GCA_010110895.2 Picea sitchensis
TAGGTGTCAGTCTTTGGAGCATCATTTGGAGTTGGTTACTGGGTTCCAAAATCTTCCACGGGGAGTTCACATGAGCACTTGGACATGGGACCCAGGCTTACAATGGTGGTTGGACTACTTCATCATGGTGGATTTCCTTTCTACATGGGACCTTGGTTCTTCAGTCTTCTTCAGCATTATGGTCCACAATTATCCATGGGACCCTGGTATATGGTTGTACATCAAGAATTGAGGACAATGTTTTCATAAGGGGGATGGAATGTAAGGTAGCTAGAGAGGTAGTGGGGGGGCTCAGAGAGCCCATAGTGATAATAGTGGAGGTCATTCAATGTAAGGTGTACTAGGTCCACTATATTATTAAATAAGGCCCAGTATGGTAGTTATATATAATAAATGGGTAATTAGATATAATAAATGTAAGAGGACTTATTAGAAGGTTCTACTTCTAGAAGATTCCCCCTCTATAATGTTCTTAGGTGATAGTAGCACTATATAAAGAGGTTCAAGCAATGTAATGAAACATGAAGAGAAGTATTGTATTTGGAGTGGTATCTCAATAGGAGGATGCCCCCTCGAAGAGGCAAGTGAACAGGAGAGGATCCCTTCCATAATAGGATCCATTGTGCGGAGTTACCCTACCTCAAGGGTTTGATATAATAAAGTTGTGTTTTTCTACATTGTTCTTCTATATCTGTTGTGTTGCTTTTGTATTCATTATTTGTTCTTAACAGGTTTAGATGTCTGGAAGTCGCTTTTGTTGGCTTCTAGACTAAGCTATGTCATGCATTTTAAAGTGTTGGTGTGAGAACAAGTCCCTTGATCAATATTGGTTTGAGTTTAATGACTTGAGGAGAGGAGAAGAGGAAGCCTTGGTTGTCTTCAATAGGAGGTTTTACAATGTTTATCATAGTATTCCTATGGATATTAGACCCACAAACATTGTTTCCATGGTGTACTATGTCATGGATCAACATTCAGAGCTTGTCCTTATCCTAAGAGAAAGGAAATCTTCATCTCTAAGATAGTTGTTTGAAGATGATGAAGAGGTAGAAGAGAGCATCAAGGCTAGCAAGGGAGTTTGTACCCAAGCATATCATGAAAAATTGCATGTACATAAGCAATAAGACTATCAGTATGTTTCAGATTCTAAGCAAGAAGACTGTCGGCATGTTTCAGATTTCGAGCAAGAAGAAAATGAGTATAATTCAGATATGGAACAACACAAGGAGGTGGATGTGACTCACATTTGGAAACATATACTTCCATATTTCCAGATTCTATGGGCAGGAATGCATATCCATATTATGATCAGTTTCTGGAACATTTTGAGCATGTAGCAGTGGCTGATTGCATAGATAACTATACATTATTGGTTGATCATAGTTATGAAGTTTTTAATCTTATTGCACCATTATCTTATGATCATTATTATGAATAAGAGACTGCAATTGTTGATGATCAATATTGTTTTTCAAAAGAACAAGGAAGTCTTTTATTTACCAGAAGAGAGGCATTTACAGAGGAGCAGCCTAGTCTTCTAAAGAAACAAGGATTATGTCACACGATTCATGATCCTATGGCTATATACATGGAGTCGTATGCTTCAGATTTTCAAAATATCCAAGACCTCACTATAGAGACTTTTCATTTATTCATTGAGGAAAAAAATCATTTGGAAATCAGCCATCCGGGGCCTATAGAAGACATTCAAGAGCATGATAAAGAACAAAGCTTTCCCATGGTTCATGTTTATGACGATTATTATTTTGATCCTTGGGAGAGTCATGAAGAAGAAGAGGGAGATCCAAATGTGCAGTTCATATCCTACCCAAATCCTGCAAATGAGCAACCATCACCTGGGATCAGTCAGCTTGCATCGGTCGTTCGCTCACCTGTGCTTGCTAGAGACATTCAACAATGTGTGAGAAGTTATAAGACAAGCCATGTTTTTTGTCACCAACCCAATGGATTTTGTCATTTTCTCTATGAACCTGTAAGGGAGTACATAGAGTTTCATTTCCTTCATGTCTTGGAGATGCTCATCTTTATCCTGACTTCAACACTCATAGGAGAGATGAAAACAATAATCATTTTTCTATCACAGTGGCATTGTTTTTAATTGATCAGTGACAGAGTAAACAAGTTTTCATCTTGGGAGTTGCTTGAACGACTATGGTGGAAGTTCTCTTTCACCTAGAGCTTTGTAAAAATCAATTAGTCCAGGAATGTACATAAATAAGCTCCTCTTGGAGCCCATGTATCTTTCTTTCATTTTTAGGATAGTGTGTTTGTCATCCTTTAATCCTCAGGAGGATGTTTTTGAGCATGAATCCACAGCCCAATGCAGAAGGCGACTGGAAATACTTATTCTTGGTATCTCGCAGGGAGAATTCCATCCCTTGTGGAGCCAAATTTTATCACATATACTTGTCAAGGGCAATGGCACGTCCAAGTTTGAGGTATACACAGGAAGCGTCCAAGCACAGCATGCAGAAAAGCTCATTTCGGGCTTAAAATACAAATTGGTGGGCTCAGTTTTGCGACGGTGGAGATCCCCTATGAGGATCATATTATAGAGCCCCGAGTATTCAGAGTTTCATAATTGCATGAAGTATAGCGTAATGAAAAAGAGTTGAAAACCGAAGGCCTGGAGTAAGTCTCAGTTGTCTGATTCAAATGGACATGTAACCCCATATCTAGAGCTCCGGCGGAAAGAGAAAGGGGGGGAAATCTCGAAGACCAAAAGTATCCCTCGATCATTGATCACGAAGAGAGAAGAAGGGTCATCAATTTTCTTTAAGGGGTCAAAGTCCCGAAGTAGGAGCAGATCCGTTGATTGAAGCGGACACGTGCCAATAGATCAACAACTCCGGGTAAAAAACATAGAAGGTAAGCGAGATTTGATATTTGATTTTCTCGAAGCCGGAAGACCCAAAAAAAATCTCAACTGTCGATAAATAGGAGCCATGCATCGCCAAATACTTTTCTTTGGGTAAAAGAAGCATAAGACAAAAGAGGTTTGAGGTTTGAAAAGTTCGAAGTTCGAATCACGAAGCAGATCTTGGTTGTCGATTCGAAAAGGGGGTCAAAGTCCCGAAGAAAGAGCAGAGCCATTGATTGAAGCTTTACACGCAAGCCAATAGATCAACAACCCCTAAAATCATAGAAGGTAAGTGAGATTTGATATTTGATTTTCTCAAAGCCCAAGCCCAAACAAATCCTCAACTCACGATAAATAGGAGCCATGCATCACAAATACTTTTCTTTCGGTAAAAGAAGCATAAGACAAAGGAGTTTTGAGGTTTGAAAATTTTGAAGGTTGAATCGTGAAGCAGATCTTGGTTGTCGATTCGAAAAGGGAAGATTTTTTCCATTGATCTTGTTAAGGTCCTAACCCGACATAGGTAGATCAATGTATTCGATGTAATAAAGGTCAATATTAATAAGACCTTCAATAAAATAGAATGGTGGATGTAAGAAGATTCCATTAGAAGCTTCCGCTTCTAGAAGGAAGTTTCTATTAGGTCTTCTTAGATGCTTCTTTTTAGTATAACAGGAGTCGAGGGCTGAGAACCCTAGCTTGATATTATTGTAATAGAGCATTGCTCTCATGGAGGTTTCCCTAAGAGGCCTGTGAACATCGCTATCCGATTCAAAGTGTTATTTTTGTTGCTACTGCGTATATCATTTCTGCATTGTGAAGATTATGCCGATATTTTACCTGCTATTCCTCATATTTCTAGCATTTTGTGTTTATGTTCGCATATTTTATATATCCGCATCTTGCAAGGGTAATCGAGCACTCATCCTTGGCATAAATTCAGGGTATTTTTTTTCTGTAGAGACGATTGCCTTTATCACAGATATGTCGTTACGCATAAACCTATTGAGGGATTCATACATGCAGGAAATACAAGTGGTTCTTAAGCCGCATCGCCCTGCTGGGCCACACCCTTGTAACCCTTGTTGTTACACCTTCGAGTGGTAGCACATAAGAAAAAAACCTGTGTATGGATAGACCTAGATTACATGAAGCCCTATTTAGATAAACCAATCAACCACATGACTGCTATAGTGTCACCGAGAACAACACTGAAGATAATTCTCTAGTACCTCGGTAGTCGGTAGTACGGCTAAGGGTATGGTCTATCCTCCTTAGTTAGTGCCCTCTCGGGAGATATTGGGTCAGTACTACCGTTGGACCTCGCGACGCATAATGTTATTGGCAAAGACGTGGCAAACCCCTTGTCCAGAACTCCTGAATACCTAACTTTGGGAACCTAAAACAACAATATAGAAAAAATTAAACCGTTGAGATCTATTAACCCGCATTCGTGACTGGGTTAAGCAAGTGAATACTCTCTCCGTTTAGAATTTGGGGATTTCAAAGACTGTAGCATTTTTCGTAATTCAGCATAACCCTCAGCTTGTAAAAAAAAAAACCGGAAATTTTTTCACCATTATTTGAGACCCATCCCATTGAATTCCTCTTTTCTCCCTCATCACTTCTCCTCCATATTATTTTTCTCGCAAAAATTCTCGACCCCACCGCAGACCTTTCGCCCACCCATTTTTTCACCCATTATTTGAGACCCATTCCATTAGATTCATCTATTTCCTTATCACTTTTACCCATATTTCATTTTTCCGCAGAAAAATTATGACCCTGCCCTCGTGACTCTTTCGTGTCACCACATCATGGCCCAAACCCGTAATCCAAGAACTAGAGTCTCGCTTCAACACCCTCAAATATGTTTACTTGAGACCCAACAAGTGCAACAACTCAGTGATACCATTGCCTCCCGTGATGCCAACATAAATGCCTCCTCGGCCCGTGATATTGCAAGGAAGTTCTCGTGAATACGGAAGTCAAAATGAACTTGAATTGCTGCTGTAGTACTGCGACCAAACTCGTAATCACTACCGATGACCCTTTCCTGATGCACATAAAAGACCGAAGGTGAAACTTCTTTCCATTCCTTTTAGCCCCATCACTTTCGACATATGCCTTCCACGGTGGATGTAACTAAATTTGATGGCTCGTACCCCACCGGTTGATCATTAATAAATGGAACATTATTTCTCTCTACAACATTACCGATAACTTACAAACCTGTATATGGTGTTCTCCATCTAGATCAAGAACGCTGAAATGGTGCCAATCGAGAAAATTTCAATAAGGATATATTGCTTGGACCCAATTTGTTGCCGAACTTTATGATCGCTTGGACACTAACACCAACCATTTGAGCCGCTTTGACAAAATTGAAGCAATCAGCACAAATAAGACTTCATAGTTGCATCTGAGCTGCCCGCTTTTCAACAGGGCATGACCGATGCCGAGCCGAGAGTGTTTTTATCAGTGGCCTCAAGGAGGAGGTTAGGCCCATGTCCTCATGGCTAAACCCTCGACTTGGGTGGAGGCTACCAAGAAGGCCAAGCAATAACAAATTGTTTCTCAAACCGTAAAACTTCCTTTTCCTCTAAACCAAGTAGTAAACTCACTCCCTCTGGCCCCTTAAAATCCAAAAATTGACCCTAGATGAAATGGTTGAACGACAACCTCAAAAGGCCTTTGTTATAACCGTGATGACAAATATTTCCTGTGCCACAAATGTAAGGATCAAAATTTTTTATGGCCATCTCTGAGAACATTCAAGAAGACGATGATGAAAATTCCCCTATTCCCGAGTCACCAAAAAACTTCTGAAATAAACCTCCTTCCGACCCCCCGCCGTAAGAACCCATCATTTCCCTCAATGCTCTCACCGCCTTCTCTCATTTCAAACTCTCGCTAACGGTTGTATCAAGCAATGTAGTGCTGTCATCATCTTGGCTGATAGGGCGTGACTCCACAACTTTATTCATCGCCGCATCGCCCAAGAAACCCGACTGCTATATCCATGCATATTACCTAAATCATGATTGTCAATGGTGGTTTCATCATTCGAAATGTGGAGGGCGCCGTGGAAATGTGCTTCCAAATAGGTGAGGGACTACAACCTCAAATCCCATATGTTTGCTATTGACATGGAGGTTGTGACATTATCAGGTTGGGTGTCGAATGGCTCAACCTTGGGTCCCATTCTCATGGACTTTCGTAACTTAACCATGCACTAATTCGCAGCCACAAACATAAATTTCAAGGTACCGCTGGTTCTCCCGAATCATCGGGCTTCACCCATGGAGAAATTGCTCGTGCTACTGGCCTGCCATAGCCCAACCCATGCCATTCAAGCCACGTAGATCCCACCTGCCCCAAGACCTCCAAGCCCCTTGTCTAAACATCAAACAAGCCTTCCACTCCCCAAGGACTCCCCCTTCCCGTAGGTTCATGATCATTCCATTCTTGTCCTGTGAAGCCTTCCCCCAACATACGCCCATATCGCCACCCCTTTGCCCAAAAGAATGAAATTGAAAAATGGTCCAGAAACTCTATCGTCAGAAGTCATCCTGGGTTCCATGAGTCCCATCTCCCCTACCGGCCATGGTACTAAAGAAATATGTTCTTGGCTAATGTGTCCGACACTTCCATGCTCTCAATAAACTTCACCATCAAAGACAAATTCCCAATCCATGTCATTGATGACCTCCCCGATGAACTGAGTGGTGCCCAACACTTCACCAAACTTGATATTCGGGCTTCTGCTATCACCAAATCCGTATGAAAGAGTCCGACATTCCTAAGACGCCCTTTCTCACTCATGAGGGCCAATACAAGTTTTTGGTCATGACATTTGGCTTGTATAATTCCCCCACCTTTCGTGAGCTTCCTAAGCGAAAACATGTCTTCCTGGGCCCTTTTCTTCGCCATTTTGTTCCTAGTTTTCTTTGATGATATCCTCATATATAATAAGACATGGAAAGACCATCTAACTCATGTGAATCAAGTTCTCATCCCACTACCAAAGACCATCTTTTCCTCAAATGTACCCAAATGTGCTTTTGGTGCATCCAGCAGAATACTTGGTCATCTAGTAAGGTTGGCGTCAGGGTGGACCCAAAAGATTGAAGCTATGCAAGATTGGCCACACCCTAAGACTCTCAAAATCTTTCACGGATTTTTGGGCCTCACCGGTATTATCAAGTAGTTCAATAAGAACTATGGCACATTAAAGGCCTCACCTGCCTCCTTAAAAAGAACTTTTCACTTGGACCCTGAAATGGCTCAAGTTTTTCAAAACTTGAATATGCCATGTGCACCACTGCTCCCCGATCTCCCTAATTTCACAAAGACATTTGTGTTGGAATGCGACGCATCGTGAGAGGCATTGGCACTTTCCTTATGCAAGCAGGTCGACCATTGGCCTTTACGAGCAAAACAACCGGGTTCTGAAAAGAATCTGGGAAAAACCTATTTATGAAAAAAGAAATGTTGGTGATTTTGCATGAAGTTGAATTATTATGGCCCTTATCTCTTGGGGCAACGATTCCAAATTAAGATAGACCATCAAAGCTTCAAATACTTTCCGGAACAACGCATTGTGAGCAACTAAAATGGGTCACTAATCTCTTTGGCTATGATTATGAGATCATTACAAGAAGGGCAAAGACAATGTAGTGTAAGATTCACTGTCCCGAAATATGAAGACTAAGGATCCCTTTTTTCTCCGTCTCCTTCATTGTACCTAATTGGCCGCAAGCTATGCACCAGGAATGGACTCAAGACCCCAAAAGTTCGCGATCTAATTCATAAATCGCAGAATGGGCAATGCTCCCCTGTGGTACTCTTGGTTGAATGATGAGCTTCTATACAAAGGTATCTTGTATTTAAGTGAAACAATCCAAGCTCAAATCCACGGTACTTCCGAAGCCATGCGCGTTACCCACAACAAGGCACCTGTGGTTCACCAAAACATATGATGAAGTTAAACGCTCATTTTTCCGGGATGGTATGAAACAGACATCCGTAAGTTTGTGGTTGGAATGTGAGGTATGCCAACGCAACAAGGGAGAAAATGTCAAAACTCCAGGCACGTCTAACCGCCTACCCCCGGATATTTCAAAGGATATATCTATGGATTTTATTACGTGCTTACCCAAATTAGGGAACAAATCGCTGATAATGGTGGTGGTGGATCATCTTTCCAAATATGCTCATTTTGTGCTCTTCACCACCCATTTACCTGGGATCCACTAAGGCCCAAATTCTCATGGATCAGGTCTTCAATTTTTCATGGCATGCCAAACTCTGACATTGTCTCTGATCGAGACCCAACTTTCACAAGTAATGTTCTCGGGTAAGAACTGCTTAAGCTACAAGGCCCACAATTACATCTCAGCTCAGCCTATCATCCCGCATTGCATGGTCAAACGAAGTCGCCAACAAGTGTTTGGAAGTTCCTATCTCGAGGTGCTTTGAATTGAAAAGCAACACCAATGGTTCCAATTGTTACCCTCGGCCAATGGTGGTACAACACTACACAATACATCCACTGCGATGACCTTTGAAGCAGCAGGCGACGTAATAATGGCCGGGCCTTTCCATACTTACCGGTACCAATGGCGGTCCAGGTGGTCAACCAAACACTTAAAGTTAGAGAGGATATCCTGCAGATACCTCTTTAAAGAGAACTTGGTCATGGCCTCCAACGTAATGAAGCAACAAGGATCAAGGTCGCTCTGAACGCTAATTTGTAGAAGGGGATCGTGTGTTTCTACTACTGCAAATCCATATAAGCAAACTTCCTCAAGGCCGAAAGCAAGCACGGTGTTAGCACCCAAATTTATGGCTCCTTACACAGTTCTAAAGCTGCAGGGACAAGTCGCATATCGCTACAAGCTCGCTTCAAATACCAAAGTTAAGCATCCTATTTTTCATGTTTCCCGCTTGAAGAAGGTGCTTGGAACCATGTGCCAACTTCAAACCAAACTTCCGGAGTTAGCCCAAGAAGGATCCATTGGCTACAAACTGTAAATAGTTTTGGACCAAAGGGAGCGTCACAAATACGAGAACCATCAAGGAAGTGCTAAATAAACGGAAAGATATGACGCCAATGTGATGCAACTGGGGAACCAACACCATTCCGCAAATAGCTTTCCATATCTCCAGCCTCTTGAGGACAAGGTTGCTTTTAAGGGCGGACATGTTAAGGTCCTAAACCGCGCATAGGTAGATCAATGGTCTTCTGGATGTAATAAAGGTCAATATTCACAAGACCTTTCAATAAAATAGAATATATGTATGTAAGAAGACCCATTAGAAGCTTCCGCTTCTAGAAGGATCTTCCTCTAGATGCTTCTTTTTAGTATAAATAGGAGTCGAGGGTATGAGAACCCTAGCTTGGATATTATTGTAATAGAGCGTTTCTCGATTGGAGGTTGCCCCCTCGAAGAGGCCTGTGAACATTGCTATATGATTCAAAGTGTTATTTATGTTGCTATTTCGTGAATCATTTCTGTGTATTGTGAAGATTATGCTGGATATTTTACCGTTATTCTATTATTTCTAGCATTTCATTTCTGTTCTGCATATTTTATATATCTTGTATATTGCAGATCCAAAGAGGGGAGATTTGAGCTGGTGATCGTAAATCGTCACCCAAGATCACAATATTGACAACCATATTCCATTGCAGGGACACGACATGCTTGGGCAATAATTTTCTTGAGCGGTCCCATAATTGAAACAATGGTTTGGAAAAATTAATGCGTGGAAAAAGGTGGTGGATTGGGGGCTCAAAAGTGGTGTGAACCCAAACCACCTTTGAGAGGCCCCGCAATCACATGTTTATATAGAATCCTATATGAGAGCAGTTTGTAGCCACCCCTTGGGAATTAAGCCATGTTTCAATCCTGAGAAAAGGAAGCTACTGAAAATGGAGTTGGTGTTTGAAACCTCGACTCATTCAGTAATTATAAAGTATGGAGGAGATGGCCATAAAAAAAAAATATGTCAAACCAAGGTACCTCCGTTGACGGATTCTCCTGCAAATCCATGCTGATCTGAGCTTGCATCTGACATAGGGATACATGCATAGTCCGATAGAAGACTTATTAGACACAAAGTTTTGAATGTAGTGATTAGATCACTCTCCTGATAGTCGAGGACTATTCTGAGTATAAATAAGTAGTTTTGATATTTTGTTATGGTCATCAACTGGTTGAGAAGAGATCCCCATTTTGTAATGTTTTGATGACAGAACTATTCTTTGGTTATGTATAATATTTGAGACTTTCAGATTAATAGAATTCATCCTCTTTTCATGTCTTTGTAAAAACTATGCTAAAACACTTGGGCATGGGGGATTCAGTCGAGGGCTTTCATGTTCTTGTAATGTAGGTTGATTCCAGCAGTATCGTGACCAGTTCTAGTCATCTTCCTTGTGATCTTTTGCCATCTTACACTGAATGGCTCGAGCATGCAGGATCCATTTCAGTTGTTGTAGTTGCATGGTGATGTAGGTTTGATCATTGTGTTTTTGTGACTATGTTGTTTCGACATATTTCAATGTCGGAAGCTTGAGCTTAAGAGTGATCTCTAGTATGATTTTTTCTTCTCCAAGCTTCTTGAAGGCCTGATTCCCATAGAATTATTGTCCACCTTTATTACTAAGCCTTCCCTCTCTTCACACTTAAACTCAATTCACTGAATGAAGGTAGTTGTGGCCCTCAATTCCATGTGCATTTCTTGTCTAGTTTTGTGTTGAACATCATTCATATATTGAGTTTTATCCATTGACCTCCACTCATATAAAACCAACATCCACCAAAAACTCTAATGGTTACTCGAATTATCCTCCCACAATATGAGGGTGACTTTCAGTGCTAACTCTCCCTTCGTGCTCCACAATCAATTGTTTCCCTTGATCTAGAGCATGTGTATCCAATGGTCATGACTTTATCTGATCGTTGACTAGTCCTCCAATGGATTGAACGAAACTTCAACAAACCTTCTCTTGTAACTCCTAGATCTGACAATCTTGGACTGTCCTAAAATAAGAATGAACGAATCCTGACATCTTTTTTGAGATTTTGGGTTTATACTTGGTTTCCAACTAAACCAAGGATATTTGCATGCTCTAATCCTATGCAATCTAATATGTTGCCTCTCTTGAGATTTTAGGTAGATTCCTCTGCACTTGTTTGACATTTTCATTATGTGCTAACTTTTATACTATTGTCATCAATGAAAATTCATCAATGACAACTCATCAATGAAAATTCATGACAACAACTTATCATCTGATCAAAATGAATTCAACTGTTGACATCAATGAAAACATATCAATGACAATATGTCCAACAAAAGGGTTATATCCTACATACAAATTGTTACACATCAAATTTGCACACCTAGGTACCTCACCCTAAGTGTCGCAAGTTTCGTAAAAATGTCATATTCACCTTGCTAAATGTCACATACACCTCGACACCATGAAATAACATATGTCACAATCCCTAGTCAATGTGGAGGAGAAATATATTATATGAAGATCAAAATATTATGTACACATGAATTATTATTAATATTAATGAAAAGGAAATTAATTTAGTGTGAGAATCCACCTCACATTTGGTTTTGTATTTTTTGGGGGAGGTCGAGGAACTCATGGATGGTTGAAATATTTCCTCCTTAAAATCCTTGAGAGATATTTCCTCCCTAAAATCCTTAAGAGATATTCTATCCCTAAATATCTTAGAGATCCCATTTTAGTGGATTTGATGAGTAATCCTCTCCATGGTGGTTAAGCCTCCAAATCCTATATAATGAGGGATTTCCATAGAGAGGGAAGGAAAATTAGAGGTATCAAACTTATGATCTTCGGAGAAATATTTTGTATATCAAACCTATGATCTTGGGAGCATCATGCAAGCTCTAGACAAGGAGGACCTGGAGAGGTTGTTGCAACTACATCTACAAATTGTAAGTGCCTTGTAATGTTCTCATTAATATATGCTTGGCCTATTTCCATCAAGTTTGTGTATGGTTGCACATACTTGTATTTTATTGATAAATTTAGTTTAAAATAATCTTGGTAGAATAGGAAGTTTGTAGTGTCTTTGTTGTCTATTGGATTGAAGATATCATTAAGGAGCTTGAAGATCAAGTTCATCCTAGACTAAGCGAGGACAAGCTTCAAAACAAGGGTACATGATACTTTCTTCCTCTTTTATATTTGACTAGTTTAACTACATTTAAATGAATGTTAGTGTCCAATGTTATCATCTTTATGTCTTGATAATATGGGTCTAGGATCCAAGAGGATATTCACTTGTGCACAAGGGAATTTTCCTACAACGAAATTTGGTGACTCCACTGGGGACGAACATTGATTTGTATTTCATTGGATTGTCTCTTCCTTTTTCCCACCCTTTAGATCATTTTTTTTGTTTGTTGTTGATCTATTTCCTTTCTCCCTTCTTCATTGACAATTTCACAAAATTCTAGGAATTATGGGTGACTTTTTCTGAGTTTTAAGCCTTTGTTCTGAGTTTCTGGGAAGGGTAGCGCTCCCCTCGAGTGTATATCATAGCATTGATATATAATCAAAAGTCCCCTGTAGTGTATATCAAAGTGATACAATGCTTTTTTCCCTTGGAAACATGAGCTCTAGTCTCTTTTTCAGGTGATTTCTGCCCTTTTCTGCTTAGTTTTTCTCAGTCTAATCATGACGAACCTTTTTCTGATAGAACCTTTAACTTTTTTTACTTTTTTTTTCTAAGAGTTATCCATATAGAATTCATTTTTGTTTATCCCTTGAGTTTTCAATTTTTCTCTTAGTTGTGATCCCATAGGGTTAATAAGATCCCTTGGTGTTTTTAGCCTTTTGAGTTTATCTGAAGACTTCAGATTGCTTGAATATTTAGGATTGTTCATCAACTAAGGAGTGAAAAGGTTGTTTGGTTTTGAGCCTTCTTGTTTTCATTTGAAACATATGACTTTTTGGATGATTAGGACTCTTATGAAAATGTTCCTTGAATTGTTTTTTCTTGTTCCTTGTTTTGTCAAGACATTTGAGTGATCCCTCTTTCTCCCTATCAATTTTTGGATTCTTCACTAAAATTTCTTTTTTCCTTGAGTGCTTGTCGATTTTCCAGTCCTTGATTGAGTGAGTTATATGCATTGAGTTCTTGTTATCCTATCATTGCATGATTTTATTGAAATACTTTTTTCTTCGTTTCTTTTGTATTTGCATTCGACTCTTCCATTTTGATTGAAAGTAAAGTAGTGTTAAAGGATTTGCATTTGTTGTCTTTATGTATTAGAATCAAACAAAGAAATATAGTTGCATTCCTTTTGTTGGGTATTGTAGATAAATAGGTTTCATTTAGCAAATTGCATTTGGGAATTGGGTGTTTTTGATGAAGAAATTTGAACCTCTTCTCCATCCCGTATGTAGGATTCATTGAAGAAAAATATTTTCATCTCATTTTTCTGCATTCTTTTGGAGTCGATTCTACAACATCATTAGTTTCACTTTCACACCCTTGAGTAAACAAGCTCCCTAAAATGAAGCTCTTATGAAATTGATCAGACACTTTTTATATTTTCTGGTAGTGAGCCCACATTAGCAAGTGTAGGGCTTTGGAATAGGTTGTGAGGATAACTTTCCAAATCCATCAGACAAACATAAAATCTTGTGATATGTAGTGGTAAATCCAATTGTTCGTATAAGCATATATAGGATCCCACTCTCACACAGGTGTCATGCATGATTTCACATTGGGGAGAGAAACATATACTATCCCTCTAAGGCTTAACCATTCATAATAGTAATATCATATTTCAGGTGTTCTTCATGAGGTCCAACTGTCTTCAATTGGTCTTGGTGCATCATGAATTCCGAATCTGTTTGGGGTCCTCTGGAGTTCTACCGGTCCACTTATCCTTAGTTCTCTTGAAGGATTTTGGACTTGTTATCCGGCCCATATGTTCAGACTAGACTGTTGATTGTACTCACCCAGAGGCTGACTACGAGTTGGTGTCATTAGTATCCATAATATTTAGGGTCCTTACAAAAGGTGACATTTAAGGGAAGTCTTCGTTGTACCTAGAACAAACGTTTCTCAAACTCATTCCAGATCCTTGGAGGGTAAATCCATGTTTATTGAGTGGAATATTACACCAAGGAATAAGTTTGTTAATCCATTCGCCAACATAACTGATCCACCCACTCTATCCCCACCCCTTTCTATATTTATCTCATGATATTGTATTTCATCACCAAATAGTGGTTTCATTATGGGAAGGCTTGTTTGATTGTTTGCTTCTCATATGTGTAGTGTCTGCTATTTTTTTTCCTTAGTGGACCTTAGGTCGAGTCAGCGTCAATGGTGTCAATTCCTGGGAGTACCAACAGAGGAACCCCATTTCCTTGGGAACCTTTCTCCTTTCCTTCTTTTGAAAATGTTGGTCCTTCGTGCATTTACACACTGAGTCTTTCGGGACTCACAATCGGATTACCGATTTGGTTGTTCCCCACTCCAATGATATTGAATCTTCCTAGTGATTTGAATGCACCTAGTGCTTCATATGTAAGCACACCACTCACACATCAACCTCATGCCGACCTTTCTCCTTATTCACCTATTAGGTCTCCTTCCCCTTCTCCTTCTTCTCCTAGTGAAAGCTATAAATAGAGTAGACAGGTTGATAAGAACAAGAAGAAGTGGAAAGAGAAGAAGAAGAAGAAAGTGAAAGGGACCAAGCCTCCAACCACATCATATCATGTTTGATCAAAGAAACCAGCTATGGTTAATCGTACCAGGAGTGTTGATAAAGTCAACAAAATTAAAATGAAGAATCCTAAATCCAAATTCCCTTGCAATCTTTGTAAGGGTGACCACTTTCTAAGGTATTTCCCTGGTCTCACCAAGGTCTTATAAATGTGGTATTCCACATCATCATCTCCTGTGAGACATGTTGGTGAAACATTGTCAGCTAGTGACATTAAGGTTGGAGAAGAATAGAACTATCAAATTTCCTTGCTTGTTATGTGAAGGTGATATTTACTCTCACCTTTTCCCTCGTATGGATGAGTGTTCTTATCTTTTGGAAAAGATTAAACTTCCAACTGGTTATTGTAAGATTTATCCCAAACCGTCATTAGTTTATGGACAATTCAATCCATTTCCATCACTAGTTAGTCCAGTTGATCAAGTGGTCATTCTGGTTTCATCCTCAGTTGAACCACAAACCCAAGTAGTTGATCCAGTTTTTTCATCGATCAACCCCGCTCTTCATATGAAAAGTGAAACCCAAGTGACTATCCAATTTCTTCATCAGTTGATCCCACTCTTTGTATGAAGAGTGTCAAATGGGTTGATCTGGTTCCATCACCGATCGATCTTAGTCCTCCCTTGAAGAGTGCCAAAGTGGTTGATCTGATCCCATCATTGGTCGATCCCACAGCTCCTCTGAAGAGTTCTAAAGTGGTAAATATGATTCTTTCGTCAGTTGATCCCACTCATCCTTTGAAGAGTGAAACCAAAGTGGTTGATATGGTTCCATCATCCATCGATCCCACTCCTCCTCTGAAGAGTGTTAAAGTGGTCGATCTAGTTCCATCGTTAGTTGATCCCACTCCTCCTTTGAAGAGTGAAACCAAAGTGGTCGATCTGATTTTGTCATTAGTCGATCCCACTCATCATTCAAATAATGATGATGTCGCTCATGTATACCTTGTTAATATTGAGTCACCTAGACAAGGGGGCACTCCACCCATCCCGATGGCACCTCCTTCAAGAAATAAAATGATTTCTATTAATTGGAATCATTTGAGGAACCTTGTCTTCCTTCTTACGTGCCTTTCCAAATCACCATGTAGGTTTGTGATAGGAATATTACTGATACTATAATAGAAAAAGGTTCTTCTGTTAGCATCTTATCTGTGAACTCTTGGAAATATTTTGGTTCCCTAAATCTTGCACCTGTGACTCAAAATATGTTGACCTTTGACATAAGAGTTAGTCAACCTTTAGGCATCCTTCCTCAATTTCCAATTACTTTGGGAGAAAAAAACGTTCTACTCTGATGTGATTCACGACCCCTTGAACTTTAACCTAATCCTTGGGTGATACTATGTCTATGTTATGAGAGATTTTGTGTCCACTCTCTTTTGAGTGATATGTTTCCCTCACAACGGAAACACATTGACTAGATTTCATTCATTGACCCTCATCTGATGGTCAACCATCCACCTTCCCTAAATGGTTCATACATTCCAATGATGTCAACCCCACCGCAGGTCAATTATGTAACGACCTTCCCCATGCATTCAACCCCTCACGAGAGGGAATATCTCTCTTCTCTTGACTTAGATTTGGTATTTGACATGGTAATCTCTTCGATAGGTCTATTACAGAGAGATCTCCCTACCCTTATCGAGTTCGTTGACATGTATTCCTTCCAAGGTGATTTTATTCCATCTAGCGAAGATCTCTTGGAATCCATGATTAATGTTTGTCCCTTTGCATGTATTCCTTCTATAGAATTGTCCTCTTGGAAGCCATGATAAAGAAGAGGTCATGAACATAGTTTTCCTCTATGTAGAAAGCTCATTAAAAAATGAAAAAGAAATATGGGGATTGAACCCAGAGACCAGCATAGTTTTCCTCTCTGTAGCAAGATCATTAAAAAATGAAACATAAATATGGGGATTTAACCTATAGACATGGGCATATATTTTATTATTTGTTGCATTATCATTAAAAAATTAAATAGAAGATATGAGCATAGTTTTTATTCTTTGTGGCAAGCTCGTAAAAAATGAAACAAAGCTTGTGAGAATAGTTCTTTTCCTATCTCAAGCTTGTTAAAAAATTATATTGTCACCTCTCCTAACGATTCGATTCTTTCCTTAGGTCTCGTATTTGAATCGTCCTTTCATCCTCCCTTATCCTTTTTCTCCATCTAATACATAAATTGGTGACAACCTCAAAGTCGACGAATGAAATGAAGCTTTGGGGGGGCATGTCTCTAGCCTTTGATTAATATTCTGGAGTTAAGATGCTATATTTTCAAGATGGGGGTAGAGTACCAACCATCCATGGGTATCCCTACATTTTGAAATTAAGTTGGGAATTTACAAGCATACGTTGAATTATGTTTCAATCTTGTGTAAAAATCAAACCAATAATGAGCTTAGTCTTTGTTCTTTCTCGTTCTCGTAAATACATGTGAATGTAACCGAGTAAAATTTTATCAATTTTTCGGAATCGTAAATTTTATACAAAAAAGGAACCCCATGGAGTCTCCTTTAATCTTATTTGAGACTATCTAAACATGAAAACATTGTCGAATGATCTTGCTTCCTTTCACACTCATTAAAAGGTTTGAAAGGGTGTCTTTCAAGTGGTATTTTATCTCTTTTTCGGCCTCCCAAGACTAAAATTATGAAAATGGACAACCCTAGAGTCACCTTTAAGTTCTTTTCAGACTCTCTAAACATGAAAAACCATCGATTTTTCCTTCTCTGGACTTGCTAAACTACACATCAAAGGGACCATACACAAACGAACCCTTACTTCTTCCAGTTTGTTAAACAAAGGAAGAGGAACTCACCTCAAGTGAGTTATATTGAGCATGTGTTACCCTCCTTGAGCTGATTAAATGAAAAAGAGGTACTCATCTATCTGGGTGGGGGGGAAATTATAGGAAGTGGGTCAAGTTTTTGAGAATCCTTTATGGCAATTTTTTTCACCCTTGAACATGGCACATATTTGCGTCTCATCTTATAGTTGGGTAATATTCTTGTCTCTGAGTCATACCAATTCCATGTCTCTCCACACATTTTCGTCCAGTCAAAGAGTTCTCTTATTTTCATTAGATTACATTCTTGGTACTCGTCGATTCAATGTTTCCAAGTCAATTGTCATGCCTCTGCATGTTCAAGGGAAGTTTCATTGAAAACCATCCATCTCCAGTATCGCCAATTTAAATTTCATGTGTTAGTCCATACTCAGTTGATCCACCATCTTACATCATTGTCTTGTGTCAGTTTTGTGTCGATGATGGGGGATACATAAAGGCCCTCGTTCGATGAGTCTTTTTATGTCCAATTCAACACATCATCTGGGAATTAGACTTAGAAACCAGTTAGTACCTTGGTACTTGCATGCCTCAATGGCAGACCTCCTTGCCTCCGACAATTGGTTTACATCATTGACCACTGATCAAATGATTCCAAAAATGTTCGACTTCAACTTATTTATTCACATTCATTAGATTGTACTAGGGTACCTTTGGAGCCATTGACAGCACTTGTGATTTCCCTCACACTTGTTAATGGTTTACCTCAATTACCAGTAATCAAGTGGTTTCTACCATGTTTGACATCAAAACATATATTCACATGGCTAGATTCGTACCACATCGGGATTGGGATGAAGACCCTGGATTTGATCATTCACTATGTGAAGGATATCATTTGAGAATGATGATATATAGACTTTCACATAGATCCACATTGTATTGATCTGTGGCTATGTTTTATCATTTCGTAGCTCCACTGGGTATTTCGCATGACTAATATTAGTTCATTTCATGGAGGTATGGATCCACATTGTATCTTTGCTAGCCATATCCTTAGTCAATTTTTTTCATGGATCCACAGTGTATTGGTCGGTGACCATGCTTTGAGTCATATCTTATTCCAAGTATAGTATGTGTGCTTTGGAAATGGAACATATATTAATATTTTTTTATGGTTGTTCGCAGCTTCTTCCAGGTTCTCCAACTCCATTCCCTTGCATTGAAGAATTGTAAAGTGTTTAGGCCATCAATTTCTCTTCTGACCTCACACTTTAGGGGGAATACTATTACAAATAAAATTTTCACACCTAGGTACCTCACCCTAAGTATTGAAAGTGTCATAAAAATGTCATATGCAGCTTACTAAGTGTTGCATACACCTCGATACCATGAAATAACATATGTCACAATCCCTAGTCAATGTGGAGGAAAAATATATTATATGAAGGTCAAAATACTATGTGCACATGAATTATTATTAATATTCATGAAAATAAAATTAATTTAGTGTGAGAATCCACCTCACATTTGGTTTCCTATTTTTTGGGGGAGGTTGAGAATCTCATGGATGGTTGAAATATTTCCTCATTAAAATCCTTGAGAGATATTCCTCCCTAAAATCCTTCAAAGATATTTTCTCCCTAAATATCTTAGAGATCCCATTTTAGTGGATGTGATGAGTGAACCTCTCCATGGTGGTTAAGCCTCCAAATCCTATATAATGAGGGCTTTCCATGGAGAGGGAAGGAAGATTAGAGGTATCAAACTTATGATCTTGGGAGAAAGATTTTGGATATAAAACCTATGATCTTGGGATCATCGTGCAAGTGATGGATGAGGAGGACTTGGAGAGTTTGTTGCAACTGCATCTACATATTGTAAGTGCCTTGTAATGTTCTCACTAATATATGTTTGGCCTATTTCCTTCAAGTTTGTGTATGGTTGCATATAGTTGTATTTTATTAATAAATTTAGTTTAAACCAATATTGGTAGAATAGGAAGTCTCATGTGTTGTCTTTGTTGTCTATTGGATTGGAGATATCATTAAGGAGCTTGAAGATCAAGTTCATCCTAGACTAAGTGAGGAAAATCTTTGGAAAAAGGTTACATAATACTTTCTTTCTCTTTTCTCTTTTCTCTTTAACTAGTTTAACTACATTTAAAGGAATGTTAGTGTACAATGTTAGCATCTTTCTGTCTTAGTAATAGGGGTATATGATCCAAGAGGATACTCACCTGTCTGCAAGAGAATTTTCCTACAACACAAACATATAAATATAAATGTAATAATTCAATATCTATTGATTAACAAGGGATTTTATACATAGCATGGGACATAGTGTAGGGATTGGTATAATATTTACCCATATTACCATTTTCGGGAAGAGAACTAGATCTATATCCATGGGCCATATTGGCTACCACATACTACCCAAGATTTTCAATACTCCCTTCCAAATGAAATATATCTTAATTAGAGTAGGAGGGAACTATTGACATGGACTCAGATGCCACCATGGTAGGAAAAAAAATCCTTTCGGGGAGGGGTGGGAGGAGCCACTTTGAAATATATACATTGATGAAGAAGGCATGGAAACAAAGCCTAGAAAATATATAAAGGCTATAAGAGGATATATTTGAGGCAAGGAAGTACTATGGACATGGTTGATGTAGAACATATCCATCATGAACCAGTTCACTAGGGGGTACACTTCATTCATAAGGAAATAGAAATTGACAATTTTAATAGAAATTATCAATTACTGTAAAAAAAAAAAATATCTCCAAATGAAAACCACAATTTCCAATCACAGATTTTTCCAAACTATCTGCAAGAGTCCTTTCAATATTGATGTGAAATTAAAATATCTACCATGATTTTCTTCATGATGAAAAAATATGTTAGTTAAATTCAACATAAAAATACCAAAATTAACTCACTTACATAGTGGTATTTATTCCCAAGGATTCATTTTATATGTTGGGAACTCTACAATAAGTTGGCATGCTACAAAAACATTGCTTCTACATATCCTTTGTAAACACCAACAAATTCTCCAATGGAAATTTGATCCTCATCCTCCTCCTTTGTTATAGGAGGAATTTCAATTATACATAACAAAATTCTCATTTCCAGGTTAGTAATATTAGCTTCAAATACAAATCCATATAAATTGATAGTACTATTGTTCCAACACAATACCCTCCCTAATTTGTTATCGTCTTTTCCTAGGAGAAAAAATCCTCCTCCCCCCCCTACTAAACGTTTCTACTAGAAAACATCTCAGAGTTTATCAACTTGTTCAAAAATCAACTCACCTTTTTCTATCTTCATCGAAGAATTCATGACTCTTGACCTAGAAGGTTTATTTACTAGCATTTTCTTATGAATTATAGTAATACCAGTGAGTTAGTGATGAAACTCGCCGATACAGATAATATCGGTGGGTTTGTGACCAACTCGCCAATACACTGTAAAGAAAACATACTTAACATTTCCAGTCTTGAGTTGATTGTACTGGTGGAGTTGTGTTAAACTAAATCTCTACACCAGCCACCATCTACAAAATTTCCTAATGCACCAACCATCTTCCACTAAAAAATTTCGATTCAATAAGCATTATCGCTAGTGAATTTCACATGACCAACACCGATACACCAAAGATGTTCACACAATTTTCCCTGACACAAAAAACCTTACGCCAACATACTTCCTCTCATCTTCGTCGATACATCATGTGCAACAAAGGTTCATCTCATCTTCCCTGATACATCACATATCAAAAACACTATGTCCTTTCTCTCTAATACAAAGTGTATCAGCAAGGATTGTCTCTCTCTCCCTCTCTCTCTCTCTCTTTGACACATGATGCAATAGCATGCTTGGGCTCAGGAAATTCGTATAAATCAAAAATATTTCCATTATGAAAATAGGAAATAATTCGAATCATGATTGTGTTAATGGTCCATTTTATTTAGTCATTTTGTTGTAAATTCGAATTATTCATCACTCATGCAACTACTCTTTCTATGTTGAAACTTGTGTTGAAACTCGTTTTGAAACAAATCCTAAAACTTGTGTTGAAACTCATGCTGAAACTGCCAGGTATAGCGAAATTTTACAAGTGTCATGATGAAACACATGTTGAAACCCATGTTGAAACTCATGCTGAAACACGTGTTGAAACTCATGTTGAAAATTGTGTTGAAACTCATGCTGAAACACGTGTTGAAACTCATGTTGAAAATTGTGTTGAAACTCATGCTGAAACTCATTTTGAAATTGCCACAAATAGAAAAATTTTACAAGTGTCATGTTGAAACTTATGTTGAAACTCATGTTGAAACTCCCGCATATAGTGAAATTTTACAAGTGTCACGATATTTTTTCACTTGACACACTATGGTCGCACGCATTTGATTATTCCACACTAGTATGTATTCATGATGAGTCGCAACTACCATTAGGTAAAATAAATAGCGGCTAAAGGAAAAAGGATGACCCGAGGCAGAAAGGAAGTTGAAGCGGTCCAGAAGATAGAGAGACGATTTGGGTCAAAAGTCATTCTTATAGGGAAGGAAAATCATTTAAGAGCTGAGGAGGAGTTTCAAAAATAATGGACCATGATTTTGAAGGGGTTGGTGAACCAAAAAGTAAGTAAATCATAGAAGGTGGACTAAAGAGAAGATTCCAGGTTGGGTGAGGATGTAGGAAGGGTGAAATAGAATCTGATCCCATACACGCATACCATTACCCTCTGGACAATTTCGTAGTGGTTCTCATCCATGCAAGAAGAAATTCATGGTTGAATTTTAACCTAGGCTCGATGTAATGTAAATCTTGTTATTTAGTTCGAATCATTAAAAGAGCTGTGATTCATTTCGTGTTTTCTAGTGTTTTAGTTTCCAGTGGATTTCCTTATTATTTGTCAAAAATATTTATGTTTTTCTTTTTCACTGTGTATTCTATAAGATGGGGCATGTTGTAACTCTTTGTGTGTTCTAGCATAAATAATCTCTCCACCATTTGGTATGAGATCCTGATTCTACTCCGAGATTAACACCTAATCTACTTCTCTGAGACATGGTACATAATACATGATCAGGGTGGTTGCTCAAAAAGAGTTCTTAAAGGCAAGTTGGGTTACAAAACTAGTTTGTATTATGTGGATGTTGGTGATACACCTACAACTTGGAGGAATTCCACCGCAAAGGAGAGGAGTAGGAAGGGGAGGTGTAGGAAATCGAGAACTGGAAAAGTTGAGAAGAAGAATAGAGGAATTGGAAAATCGTAGGAATGGAGATGATGAAGTATACTCAGAGCTAGAAGAATAAATTGAAGATGAACGAGATGGTGATGAAAGAGACCCACCAACTAGGTTGATTTCATATTTAAGTAACATAGGTATTGAAAATGTTCAGGTTTCTTGTTATGATGGTAGTATGAGAGTTGGTGTTCTCATTGGCTGGATTGGAGAATTAGAAAGATACTTTGAGTATGAAAATTTTCAAGATCCAAATTGGGTAATATTTGTTGTTACAAAAATAAAAGGCCACGCAACATTATGGTGGGATATGCTACAGAAAGAAAGAGTGAATAATCAGTTGGAGAAAATTAGAACAATGAAGAAGATGGTTACCAAGATTAAAGAGAAATTTCTTCTTGTTGATTACCAGAATAATTTGTTTGGACAAGTCCATAACATCAGACAAACGGAGGCATTTATTCACGAATACACTAAAGAGTTCTTTAGGCTATCACTCAGAGTAGGCCTGAAAGAACCAAAATTACAATACATTTCAAGGCATGTAAATGGGTTAAAGTATTTAATTCAGGATGAAATGAGCACATACTATTTCCGCATTGTTGATGAAGATTATAAAGTTTACCTAAAGGTAGAAGAAAATATGGATATGAAAAAAAATCCTAGAGGTAGAGGAATAGGATTTAAAGGAAGAGGTAAAGCAAGGATTGATAAAGGTAGCAAAAAGGAATAAAAATCTGCTAGTGGTCAAGGTGTCAGAGGAGAAAATAGAGTTGGTAGACGCAGAGGTTTTGTAAGAGGAAAGGGAACATATGTAATCCCTTTATATCATTGTGGTGTAGAGGGACACAAGAAGTTTGAATGTCTAGAAAGGAAAAATTGACGGAGAAGAGGTGAAGAATGGGCACAAGTCACACAGGCTAATGAAGCTTCAATAGTTGGAGAAAATGTGAATTTTCTTCAGCAAGAAAAAGATGAGAATTTTTTGTTTCAGAGAGTGTTTCTTAAATATGAAAAAAAAGAGGCAAAGGAACCAAAACAACAAAAGAAAGTTTTAAAAAAAATGTAAGGTTCAAGGAAAATGTTGTAACCTGATTATAGATGGAGGAAGTAGAGAAAATTTTGTATCCATTGAATTCATGAATAAAATAAACTTGATTAATTTGAACCATTTGAACCCTTATCATGTTCCTGGGTTGAACAAGGGACAATAGGTGATTGTGACTAAACAATGTTTATATAGTTTTCAAATAGGAAGTTTTCAGGATAATTTTTTTTGTGACATGATTGAGATGGATGCATGTCACACACTGTTGGAAGACCATGGTTATTTGATGAACAAGTTCATCATTATGGTAAGGAAAAATATATGAGTTCAATAAATATGGATAATGATATAAATTAACATCGATGTTGGAGGATACAATATCAACAACAAGAAATTGTGTTAATATAATCACGAGTAGCAACATAATCATGCTATGTTATTCTAAAGAAGTTTTACAAGAAGAAATAAAATAAACATTATGTTTAGTAGTGATTCCAAAAGAAGTGAAAAGTGTAGAGACTCCAAATGTTGTACCTACATAAATAAAGTTGTTGTTGGATGAATTGAAGGAGATTATTGCTAATGATCTTCCAAAGGGATTACCTCCAGTGAAAAGTATTTCTCATCAAATTGATTTAATGCTTGGATCCATTTTACCTAATAAAGTAACTTGTAGGATGAATCCCATAGAGAGCAAAGACGTGACTTGGAAAGTGCACGAATTGCTAGACCGAGGGTTGATTCGTGAGATTTTGAGTCCTTGTGCAGTACCAACATTATTGACACCCAAGAAGAAAAGGGAGTGGTGAATGTGTACTGACTCGCATGTTATAAACAATATCATTATCAAGTATATATTTCCACTGTCGATAATGGATGATATAATGGACTGTTTGAGTGGTTCAGAATATTTTTCAAAAATTGATTTGAAGAGTGGTTATCATGAGATAGAGATCGGATAAGGTGAAGAATGGAAGACTGCATTCAAGATGAAAGATGGACTATTTGCATGGTAGGTAATGTCATCCGGGTTAACTAATGCGCCCATCACATTCATGAGATTGATGAACGACGTCTTAAAACCATTTTTGGGTAAGTTCTTGGCTGTATATTTGGATTATATATCGATTTTTAGTAGGACCAGAACAAATCATATTGAGCATGTGAGATCAGTATTACAATTCTTGAAAGAAAAGAAAGTATTGATAAACTTGAAGAAGTGTACATTCATGCAGTGAGAGTTAGTGTACCTAGGTTTTGTGCTTTTAAAGGAAGTACTGAAAATGGATCTTGAGCAAGTGAAGGCTATTGATACAAGAGCATCGCCATAAACATTCAATAAGGCTGAGTGAAGAACAACTCAACATCCAACGTGCACATTCAAAGTGTTTTGGATTCCAAGGAGAGCACATCACTTTAATATTTTGAAAGTATTGTAATTAAAATCCCATAAGATTTTGAGGAAAGAGACATTATAAACAATCGAGGAGATTGTAGTTTCTTTAATTCCTAAAGGATTGAACAGATTTAGAGCATCAACTCATATGTATATTTTAAATGCTTATTTATTTGTAATAAGCTTAGTGATAAAATGATTTAATTATGATGTTAAAACACTAGAGTAGTCGATAGGAAGGCTCGAGAAGCCCCTCCAGTTATAAATGTATGTAATCTATACCCAAAATAGGTTGTTGAGAGTTGTTGTTATAGCTGCAAAGAGTTGTTGTTATTACTGTTGAAGATCATTGTGATTGTTGTTGAGAAAGAGAAGTTGAAGAGTTGTTGGAACTCTTGTAAATGTTTTGTTGAAGGAATATAATAGAGGATATTGGATTCACATGTCTTAGTTTGCTTACTTCTGAGTTATTCGGGTAATGTTATGTTATCTATGTTTCTGTGTTTATATGCTTGTGTGTGTATTTCATGGTTGAATGAATGAACCTTTGATGTTTTATAAGTTTCAATTGTTTCTCTTCTAAAAAACTGGTGCAAGGAGTGTGAAGGCAGAGTCATTTTTAGAATCGATAGCTTAGGAGAGATAGCATTAATTTTGTAGAGTGAGTGAAAGAAGTGCACATATACTTGTTTGAGTATAAAATATTGAAGGATAGACCCGTGCCTAAGTCCTTAAAATTGGGGAAATCTCAAGAAGGATAGCTATATTTATTTCTCCAAAGGAAGAATCATTTTTATTTGGAGGACGAGTAGATGAGATCGATTCAGGAGGAGCTAGAGGTTTTCATGAGCGTTGGATCTAGAGAAGGTCTGCAGTTGTTAACCCTTTAAGTCCTTCAAATTTCACGAATTCAAAAATTTTAGGGTGTGTATTGTGGAGAAGACAAATTTCCTGAACTCCAAGAGACAGAAGTCAATCTGGACCATTGGTAGATGGGGGACACGTGTCCACAGATAAACGGGTGTTTGGAATTCCAACTATCTGGAGAATTTGAAGTGAAGTTTCAAGAGTACACAGAACCTAGAAGCTTTGAAGCCTGAAGAAGATCTTGTTCGTTAGTCGTGAGTACACGTGTCGACAGATCAAGCGTGATTTGAAATTTGACACTCCAGAAGTTCTGAAGCTTGATTTTTTATTAGTAAAAAATCCCCGACGGTCCGAAGGCCAGAGTCTATCTTGATTTTCATTTGGTGTGGATGCATGGACCATTGATTAAAGTACTTCATGTGTTTGGAGTTCCAAAGTTCAGAAGGAATTATATTTCAAGGCATGGAATTATCTAAATCCTCGAGCGCACGGTAACCATAGTTCATCAATCTGAGGTGAGCATCAGTCTTCTAATTTGCATGCTCAAAGTTCATGTATTCAAAGGAATTGCATGTTGGAGTGGGGAAAAATCCTAAATCCCAATGTCCCAATACCTTTGTGAGCCATAGATCTTGGCGTATAGTGTGAGTCTTTCATCCTCGTTGTTGTTTAGTTGTTATTTTATTCGGCGTTCGGGAGAATCCTAGTGTGTTTTTTTTATAACTCCTTAAGCCCGGAGCTCCGAAGTGTTGGATTTCCTGTGGGTTAAAGAGATTAGCCCACGATTTTGGTCCGAGGTCATGTGGATTTATTTTTTGACATGATAATACCCTCGCGAACGCAAATTTGTGTGCATGGAAAAAGTAAAAAGGCATGTGGTATATAGTTTTAAAGGTTCAAAGAGGATTGTTACACATTATTTTTGTCATCCCTATGACCGTTAATGATGTAAACATATTTGTTGCCTTCAGAGGGGTCAGTGGCCTAAGTTCTTGAAGAGAGAAGGGAGAAGAACTTTTCCTAAGAAAAGAAGTTGCATTTTCCCTTTTAAAAACCCTGTTAAAAAGGAAGTTCGCAGGTTGCTATATAGGCAAGGTGCGAGAATGCGTGATTCTCACAGGTTGCACCATCTCTGGGTTGCGAGAGTTTCGTAGGTTTCACTATAGGCAGGGTGCGAGAATGCTTACACGTGGGAAAAATGAGCGTTTTCTCGAATCTTCTAGAAGGAGAAACTTCCATGGTGAGGTGGCATTCGAATGGTTTGGATCTTACTCGCTTTCATGATTTAGTGGCATCATCCTAACCTCCTCACCTTATCCTCTTCAAATTTAAAAAGGAGAGGAGTTCTCATGGAGAAAGTTAGCTTTGGTTAGCTTTGGAGCTTTGGTTGGCTTTGAATTATTAGCTTGGTTAGAGTGGCTTCGAGATTTGTTTTGTCAAGATAGATTGTGAATATTATCAGATCTATGCTCTCAGAATTCTTGGAGTGAAAGTGAGTGGGGAATAAAGTACAATTGGAAGGGACCTTACGACATCAAGGCAATGGTTGTAATCTCTCTTTCACATCCAATATGATACAGTAATATGATTCTTTCCTATAAATCTTGTCCTGTTTTATTGTATGATTCCTTGATCACATACATAGGTTTATATTGAGTTTATGCTATTGCTATCACTTTGGTTGGTTGCGTTCTTTTGTGGGTCCATCATTATATGAGCGTTGAAATAGAGCTAGGATGGTGATGGTGAGAGGACGCGACATTTAAACGGTATGTCACTCATCCCTCTTTAGTTAGTAAATTCAATATTTAAAACTTAAGGAAAGCGTCATGTTCTGGTGTGTTTTGTTCTACATCTAGGTGGATCTAGGGAGATCAGTTAGTGTCTGCACCTACTGATTTGTCCGATAACAAAATTGGCGACTCCACTGGGGAACGGATTGTTTCCTAGTTAGTCTAGTTTCCCTTCCTTTGATTGCTTGTTTTCTGGTTTCTGAGTCTGTGGGACATCCATCCAGACTCTCTGGATCTAGAAGTTCACTTATATTCCCTGTCCCTTTTCAAAATTTTCTTTGATTACAGACATTCTCGCACTGTACCTGTCTGTGGACTGTGAGAATCATTGATGTTCGCACCCTGATGTTAGGTTTAGTGTGAACTTCTCACACCCTACCAATGTCTAGCCTACAAGAATACCTAATTCTCACACTGTAATATATTGCTAGGCTGCAAACATGTTTGTAAACTTTTTGGATTGGGTCTTGTCATCTTTTGATGACTTAGTTTTTCTTTGATCAGCTGGATTGAGATCTTAGAGCCTATATTGATCTACTTACAGTCTGCTTGACATCCTTTGAGTTTCTTTTAGCCACTTTTGCTTTGTTTGGTTTTGAAGGATTACTCTCTTTCTTTGAGTGTCTGTCAATTACAAAGCATGTGTTTTCTTTAGAATTGTTTAAGGAAAGATGAGATTTCTTCTTAATAGTTCGCTATAAAAGAAAACTTTTAGTTTGGGTTTCTTTGTTTTAAGAAAGTTCATTATTGCTTTTAGTGAAATTTTTGAAACAAAAAGATTTAATTTATTGCTTTATATTAGATTGGGGGCATCCTTGCATTTCAAGTAGCGAAATTGCCTGATTCTTGGCATTTTTTTATCTTAAATTATGAAAAAATTTCCCCCTCATGGCCAGGGGGGACCATGAATCGTGCATTGGTGTTCAGTACCTTTTTCTCATTTCTTGAGAATATTGATATTGATGAGTTTAATATATTCTGGGACATTGTGCATATGGGAATGATAAATGTTTCTCCTTCTCGTAGCATAGTTTTCATCGAAATGAAAAGATTGCATCTTCATATCTTTTCATAATTTTTTAGTCGGTCAAAACACCATATTGTCCAGGCTATCTTCCTTTTGAGTAACAACAGCTATAAAATAAAGCACTTATAAAAATTGATTAGACATTTTTATCTTTTTTGGTAGCAACCCTACATGAGATTAGTCGTAGGGATTTGGAATAGGTGTGAACGATAACTTTCCAAAGTTGCAAACAAACATAGAATCTTGAGTGAGGGAGTGGTTAAATCCACTTATTACATTTTGTCCCAGGAATCCCTTCTAACACAAGGGTCAATCACGAGGTCGCATTGAGACTGGCAGAGTTACTCACCCTGCTTTGTTGGTATTGGTGTAGAGGTTGCGTGTATTATGGGGGTCGCTTGAGAGCTATACCCACAATGATGAGTGGGAGACTTTCGAGTTGATTTCGGGATAGATACCCTAACCTTGCGCATGGATCAGACTGTTGACTGTTTCCCCAAGAATCATTGTAGTAATTGGTAACCTTAGTGGCCTATCTCTCTAGGTTCTTTACACGAGGTGATTGTGAAGGGGCAATTCTTCACGGTACCAGGAATCGACATTGGCCAAACTCACTCGGACTCCTTAGAGGGTATACCCATGATTATGTGTGGGATCGTGCACCAAGGTGTAAGTTCTTTAAGCAGGTCATCAATGTAACTTTTCCACCCACTCTATCTCAACCCCTTCTTACATTGTTCCCGGGACATTGGATTTCATCACCAACTAGTCTACTCATTGTGAGAAGGTTTTGTCTTCTTGCTTGCTTACTAGATTTTTAGAGTGTGTTGTTTGTTTTCCCTAGCAGACTCTAGGTTGGATTTATTTAATGGCATCAGTTCCTAAAATGACCAATGAAGGAACCCCTACTCCAGGGGAAATTTTTGTTTTTTCTTCTTATGGAAACATTGGTCCTCCTCACATCACTACTTTGAGCCTTCCAGGTCTCACAATTGGATTGTCGGTGTGGTTGTTTTCCACTCAGGTAATCCCAAATGCAGTAAGCGCTTCGGTCGTAAGCACTTCCCCCCAAGAACATCAACCTCATGTTGATCCTTCACCGTGCTCATCAATAAGGTCTTCTTCGCCTTCTTCGCTTGCAAGGTCTCCTTTCGTTTCATCTTCTTCGTCAAGCAAAAGTTCTGAAGATAGTAACTCGGTGAATAAGAAGAAGAAGAAAAGGAAGAATAAGGAGAAGAAAATTAGGCAAGGATCCAAACCTCCAACCACTATCAAACATGTTGGAAAACAACCAGTTACTGTTACTCGTACTGGGAGTGTTGATGATGTTAATATCACCCAAACAACCTATAAGCCCAAGTACCCTTGCAGGCTTTGTAAGGGTATCCATCATCTTAAGTATTGCCCTGGTCTATCTAAGGTTATAGAAGTATGGTCTACACACCCTGAACAACCCATGTCATCAGTCTCTGAACAACATACTGATGACCTCCAGTCAACTAGTTATGATACGGTTGGGAAGAAGAAAAGTAGAGTCAAGTTCCCATGTATGTTATGCAAAGGGAGTCATCTAACTCAACTTTTCCCTCATATGGATAAAGCCTCGAAATTACTAGAAGACATGACTATTTCACAGCCTCAACTTCCATCCGCTTATCGTAATCTTTCTCTCAACCCACCTATAGTTGATGGAATCATCACTCCGGTCCCTTCACCGATCAATCTGGTTGATCATGTCATCAATATGGTTACATCCTTAGTTGAACCAGTTGACAAAGTGGTTGATCCGATACCATCCTCGGTCAATCTCGTTCTCCCCTCAGAGAGTGAAACTAAAGAGGTCAATCGGATCCCATCCTCGGTCGATCCCACTCTCCCATTAGAGAGTATCACCCAAGTGGTCGATCCATTTTCACCTTTCGACCCCATTCTCCCCTTGGAGAATGACACACAAGTGGTCGATCTGATCTCATCATCGGTTGATCCTACTCCCCCGCTAGAGAGTAAACCCAATACTACCCATGTTTTTCTTGTTGATAAAGACTATSTTGTGTCAAGGGGTATTCCTCCTTCTCCCATGGATCCCCCTCCAAGTTATGAGGCCATCCATTTTGATTGGGGTGTGCTAACTGGACCTCGTCTTCCCTCTCACATTCCTTTCCAGATTACAGTACAGGTTTGTGGTCGAGACGTTCCTCAAACACTGATAGATGAAGGTTCGTCTGTTAGTATTTTGTCCTCTATTTCTTGGAAAGCTTTGGGTTATCCTCCACTTGTGCCGGTTACGTAGAATCTGTTAGCTTTTAACAGAAGAACTAGTCAACCTTTAGGGACCCTTCCTCAGTTTTCCATAACTCTGGGAGGGAAAACTGTCTTTATTGACGTCATGGTAGTCCAATACCCCTTGCATTTTTCTTTACTCCTTGGGTGAGATTATGTCTATGCCATGAAAACTATTGTGTCTACTCTTTTTCGTGTGATATATTTCCCTCACGATGGACGGGTTGTGATTGTTGATCAACTTTCATTCATTGACCCCGCCTGGATTGCCTCCCTGAATGGTGTTGGAAATGTTTAACAGGTTGTCATTGATGGCAAGTACAACAATGAAGATGGCATGAATACAGGAAGAATGTAACAGACGGGCACCAGAAGTATTTTGGGAAGAAGCTGCAGAGCAACCACGATAAGATCAAAAGAGATAGTGCAGAGGATGTTTGGTATGTTTTATAGGTAGCGTATGCTTGTCATTGATGGCAAGTACAACAGTGAAGACGGCAGGATCAGAGTGTGCATCGATGGAAAAACAGGAACAACGTAATCTCAGGAGGAATTAGCGTAGATTCAAATGCAGTGTGTAGGTGTGCACCAGGGATGAGGTTAACTCATGAGTAAAGATCAAGGGAGATAGCATACTCAGGATCACAGGCGGATCAAATTTCGAGGCCTTTGACACTTAGAAATTCTTCCAAGTAAGAAGGATGTGTAAGCTTGGAGGAGAAGCGTCGGTGATCGTTGGATCCCATCTTGAATTCCTGATGACCATCAGATCTCAATGTAGACAAGAGGAGCGCGCAGATATGGAGGATAGATCTCGAGAATTAGATCCGAGTGCAGGGTTCGACCACTGTTGGATTGAGGAAAACCTACACGATCTTTAAAAGTGCAAGGAGTAGAGGCCTCACAAATCCTGAAAGAAGGAGAACTGCCCATCTCAGGGGGTTATGTGGACCGTTTATCCGACTCCTTGTCGGAGTTTCGGGGGTCGAGAGTTGGAAATGTCAAAGATTATTGACATCAGGAATCCCGATATCGCGATAGGTGAAATCGCGATGTAATCTGAGCCGTCAGATTAAGGTCAAATATGGACCATCGATTCCAGTCCTTGTCAGAGTTTCGGGGATCGAGAGTTGTACATGTCAAATATTATTGACATCAGGAATCCCGATTTCGCGATATGAAAAATCACGACGTAATCTGAACCATCAAATCAAGATCACATCTGGACCGTCAATCCGACTCACGCCAGCAAACCACGTCCTCTAGGAACACGTGGCACAACCAAGTAATGACAAGTGTCAGACTGATTCAACATGTCAAGTAGATGTAAGTCACGAATCAGGTTGACACGTGGCAGTTATTTAACACATGTGACATCAGCAGACTTACACCATGTCGCAGTTTCAAAGATCACATGTTGGAAATGTCAAAGAAACATTGCAACAGGAATCCCGATTTCTCGATATGAAAAATCATGACTTAAATTGCAGCCATTGAATCAAGGTTTGATCTGAACCGTTGATCCAAGACCATTTTGGGGTTTCGAGGATCGAGTGTTGGAGAGGTCAAAGAATATTGACATCAAGAATCCTGAAATCGCGATGTGTGAAATCCCGACTGAATCTGAACCGTCAGATCAAGATGTGATCTAGACCGTTGACCCGACTCACGTTAGCAGACCACGTCAGCTAGGAACACGTGGCACAACCAGATTTACACCACTTGAGAGATGGACAGATGTCGGAGGACGAGGAGGGGCTAAAGGGAACGAGCCTTGTCGCACGGTCAGGTGGAGAATGATACAAAAGGTGACACGTCAGGAGTGGGGTCCTTCATCAATACCCCACCATTCCGGACCCCCCCTTGTACTAAAGGTAGAAAGGCAAGGAGGATCCGGAATCGCTTGAGCATCGTTGATCTCGGCACTCTAATCCTGGCCGCTCGAGAGATGCGCGCCCAATTTCGGACCCCCCCCCCTCTACTTAAAGGTAGAATGGAAAGGGGGCTTTGAAATCCAATCCCGACCGTAGATCTGGGAGCACAGATTCAGGCCGTCCAAATTTTCTCGGTGCATATCCAATGGTGTAGATGAATTTGAACAAGATCAGAGGGAAACTATAGCACAACATAGTATAACTACCAGAAACCACTGATCGTTTCAGCCAGAGGACTCAAAGACACTTCGGGATGATTGACAGAGAAGGTGAAGAGCCTCTGAGAACATTCAAGAGGGATGAAGATGTCCGTGAAGGTGATGAATAGCTGGATGGGCATTGAGGCCTGTAACTGAAATAGAGAAAGAGAGTTCGACTGTCACAGACAAGACAAAGAGTCTCAACTGCCAGAGAGGCTAAGGAATCTCAACATAACATCCAATGATGTTGAACGCGTGGGAAAATGGCCAGAGAAGATGAAGAGTTACGATGATGATCACGCAGAGAAATCGATAGGTGGAGGAGATTGGCGCGGTATGAGCATGTAGAGGAATGGAAAATATTGCATGCACAAGATGCACAAAATCTATATATACACGGTACATAGAAGAGAAGTGTTGATGTTGTTTTTGGAGTTTGTTGTGGTTGTTGTTGGTGAAGGTGATTCATGTGTGAAGAAGGAGGAGAGTGCAGCAGCTGAATTGAACAGAAGAGGATCTGTGCAGTGAATGGGTATGGCGCACAGAGCATAAAAGGAAGAAGAATAGACAACGCAAGTGATGTGTGCAGGAAGGCAATGAGGTAGACAGAGTAACGAAATGCAGAAGAACAACGATGAGTCTGGTAAGCCATTGTTGAACATTATATCACTGTAATAAGTTTTAGTAACAAAGAATTTATATTTCAGGGTGGTTGGGAGGTGCTCGGGAGGACTGTTGTCTTCAGAGGTTCAAGTGGGTGCTTGAACATAGGGAGTTGTAGTTTCCATCTGGTTGTAGCCAAAGAAACCAGGGTGGCAGGGTGGTGCAAGGGAGAACTATTGTTCTTTGTTATACAGGTTGGTTGCCTGTATGATTGGAAGTTGGTGCTTCCATCTAGTTGGTGCTAGAAACACTCAGGGAGTTGGTACTTCCTTCTAGTTGGTGCTAGAGAAACCAGGGAGTTGGTGCTTCCTTCTAGTTGGTGCTGGAGAAACCAGGGAATTGGTGCTTCCTTCTAGTTGGTGCTAGAGAAACCAGGGAGTTGGTTCTTCCTTCTAGTTGGTGCTAGAGAAACCAGGGAGTTGGTGCTTCCTTCTAGTGGGTGCTAGAGAAAACAGAGAGTTGGTTCTCTCAACAAGTTGCAGCTTACAAAACAGAGGTTGTAGCCTCATTATGAGTTGGTGCTCATATGTATTATAATGTAAAGAATGTAACTATTACTTATCATATAAAGAAAAAGAGGTTTTTACCCTTTATGGGTTTCCTCAGGAAATATATGTCTCTGTGTATCACATGTGTGTGACTGATGCTGAATATGCTATTGTTTACTTCCCTGCACTATTGTGATTGTCCCTCAGTGTTTCTGCAAAGAGTTTAAAAGAAGCATAATTGTTTAAGCACAGT
>SNQJ01S0001386.1:81550-92184 GCA_010110895.2 Picea sitchensis
GTGGGTGCTAGAGAAAACAGAGAGTTGGTTCTCTCAGCAAGTTTCATCTTGCAAAACAGAGGTTGTAGCCTCATTATGAGTTGGTGCTCATATGTATGATAATGTAAAGAATGTAATTATTACTTATCATATAAAGAAAAAGAGGTTTCTACCCTGTATGGGTTTCCTCGGAAAATATTTGTCTCTGTGTTTCTCATATATGTGACTAATGCCGAATGTGCCAGTGTTTATTTCCCTGCATTATTGTGATCATCATTCAGTGTTTCTGCAAAGAGTTTTAAAAAAAGTATAATTGTTTAAGCTAGGTAACAATTGATTCACCCCCCCCTCTCAGTTGTCCAACAAATGGTTCTTATATGCAGACGGTATCGCCCCTGCCACAGGTCAATTATGTGGTGTTGTTGCCCATGGCTTCAACTTCTGATGACTTAGATCCAGTAGTTGACATGGTGATCTCTTCGATAGGGTTGTTAGAGCCTGATCTCTTTACTCCTATCGCAACCCTCGACATGGTGTCCTTCCAGAGTGTGTTTCTTTCGTCAATTGAAGACCTCTTGGAAGCCATGACCAAATTTTTTCCCTTGACATGGTGTCCTTCTGGAGCGTTGTCCTCTTGGAATCCATGATCAAGAAGAGAGACCTTGAGGATAGTTTTTGCGTCTCTGAGGCAACCTCATTAAAAAATGAAACAGAGGTCTTTGAGCATAGTTTTTTGATTTCAAGCTCGTTAACAAATAAAACCACTTATGAGGATAGTTTTTGAGTCTCTATAGCAACCTCGTTAAAAAATGAAACAAAGGTTATGAGCATAATTCTTGTTTCTATATCAAGCTCGTGAAAAACTGAAATAGTGTTCCCCCTCTCTGTTTGAGTCAAGTCCTTCATCTAGTATTTGAAGCTTCTTTTCCTCCTCCTTTTTCGTTGGATGAAACGAAGCTTGGGGGGCAATACTTCCAGCCTCTGGACTTCATGCTGAAGTAGAGCCGCTAGTTTGTTAAGATAGGGGCTAAGTACCAACCATCCATGTGTTATGCGTTGGGAAGTCGCAAGCATAGTTTTCTATGGTTCAAGATTGTGTAAAAATGAAACCACCTACCTCAAGCATAGTTCCCTCTAGTTCAAGATTGTGTAAAAATGAAACTAGGTCCAAGCATAGTTTTGTTTAGTTTTTAATCTTGTGTAAAAATAAAATCTATCCCAAGCATAGTTTTGTTTTGTTTTAAAGCTTGCATAAAAATGAAAACAATCCCGAGCTTAGTCTTTGTTCTTTCTCATGCTCGTAAATACATGAGAATAAGTTACCTAGCTTAGTCTTTGTTCTTTCTCATGCTCGTAAATCAATGAGAATGTAACCGAGTATACTTTTATCACTTTTGCAGACTCGTAAAGGTTATACGAAAAAGGAACACCCTAGATTTCCCTTTAAGCTCTTTTTAGACTCTCTAAACATGAAAAGATTTCCATGTGACCTTGTTCTTTTCACGCTCGTTAAAGTATTTGAAGAAAACCTCTATTGAGCGATAGTTTATCTCTTTTTCAGTCTCATCAGACTACTTTATGAAAAAGGAAATGAGAGAGTTCTTTTTTAAGTGTTTTTCCATACTCTATAATCATGAAAAACCTTTGAGTTTTCTATCTTTGGACTCGTTAAAAAAACATCGACAGGCCCATATGGGACCGAACCACTCCTTCCTAGGGTTCATTAAAAATACTCTGAGGGAATTGTCTGAAGGATTAGCTTACATTACAAGAATATGTTATCCTCCTCAAGCTTGCATAAAAATAAAGAGGTACTCGCCAGAAATGGTGGGGGAAAAATTGGGAAAGAAATGTATCTAAACCTGTATTCTGTCGAAGAGTCTCTTTTGAACATGACACCCTTTCACTCGCCTTGTGTCTAGGTTGGAAAGTCCATTTGTCTCCTAATCATACTCCTATAAGATTACAAATTGGTCTGTGATCCTTGTTGTTGAGTCAGTATTTCCAAGGCAGTTTTCATGTCATCAATATGTTCAAAGAAAAATTCAACCTGGAAAGCCTTCTATTGTTTCAGCCATTTCTGCAGACTTTAAGCCTTCTATTACGTCGACCATCCCTAAGTCAGTCCAGAATCACTTGTTACTCTAATCTACATCAAATCTTGTTTCTTGTTTCATGTCATTGATGTGGGATACATTAAGGCCCCCCCATGACGAGTCTTTTCCTATTGACTTCAACTCATTATCCAGGAATTAGACTTAGAAACCAATTGGTACCTTGAAACTTGCATGCTTCAATGGCAGGTTTCCTCGCTTTCGACAGTGGGTTTTCATTATTGACCCCTGATCGGGAGATTCCACCGAGTGTTCGACTTCAACTCATTTATTCACAAGCTACCTTGGGAGATTCCACCGAGTGTTGGATTGCACTAGTGTACCTTGGGAGTCATTGACATTAATGGTGATCTCCCTCGTACTTGTTAACAGTATACACTAATGACCAGTAATCAAGCGGTTTCTACCATGTTCGACTTTAACACATGTAATCACATGGTTAGATTTGTACTATAGAGTGGTGGAGATGAAGACCCTGAATCTTTTTTGACAGATTCAGTTTGCATTGGAGTATATTCAGTTTGTACTGTTGCAAAGATCCACATTGTATGTCTGGTGGCTATGTCCAAATTTGAGTCTTTAACACATAGATCCACAGTGTATTTTTGGTGGCTATGTTCAGATTTGATTCATATCGGCATGGATCCACAGTGTATGTTTGGTGGCCATGACCCATCTTATTTGACATGGATCTTCGCATGTCGGCATTTATGCTTTGAGTCATTTGTATTCTAAGTATGGGAATTCCTACCTCAATGATGATATATTATGTATTTCCTTGTTTGTTGGCAGGTTTCCGACTGACTGTTCTTTGTTCCCTACACACACTCGACAAAGTATTTCGGCTATCACTCTGTTCTAACTTCATACTTTGGGGGGCTCTCTGTTACACATTATTTTCATCATCCCTATGACTGTTAATGATGTAAACCTATCTATTGCCTTCAGATGGGTCAGTGGCCTAAGTTCCTGAAGAGAGAAGGGAGAAGAACTTTTCCTGAGAAAAGAAGTTTCATTTTCCCTTGTAAAAACCCTGTTAAAAAGGAAGTTCACAGGTTTCTATATAGGAAGGGTGCAATAATTCATGATTCTCACAGGTTGCACCATATCTRGGTTGTGAGAGGTTCACAGGTTGCACTATAGGCAGGGTGCGAGAATTCTTACACGTGGGAAAAATGAGCGTTTTCTCGAATCTTTTAGAAGGAGAAACTTCCATGGTGAGGTGGCATCCGAATGGTTTGGATCTTACTCGCTTTCATGATTTAGTGGGATCATCCTAACCTCCTCACCTTATCCTATTCAACTTATAAAAGGAGAGGATTTCTCATGGAGAAAGTTAGCATTGGAGATTTGGTTGGATTGGAATTATTAGCTTGGTTAGAGTGGCTTTGAGAATTGCTTTGTCAAGATAGATTGTGAATATTATCAGATCTGTGCTCTCAGAATTCTTGGAGTGAAAGTGAGTGGGGAATAAAGGACAGTTGGAAGGGACCTTATGACATCAAGGCAATGGTTGTAATCTCTCTTTCACATCCAATATGATACAATAATATGATTCTTTCCTATAAATCTTGTTGTGTTTTATTGTATGATTCATTGATCACATACATAGGTTTATATTGAGTTTATGCTATTGTTATCACTTTGGTTGGTTGCGTTCTTTTGCAGGTACATTATTATATGAGCTTTGTAATGGAGATAGGATGGATGTTGCGAGAGGAAGTGACATTTAAACGGTATGTCACTCATCCCTCTTTAGTTAGTAAATTCAATATTTAAAACTTAAGGAAAGCGTCATGTTCTGGTGTGTTTTGTTCTAGATCTAGGTGGATCTAGGGAGATCAGTTAGTGTCTGCACCTACTGATTTTTCCAATAACAAGGACCCAAAATATAATTCGGCTACTTTGAGTAATGATCCTCGACTAGGAGGTCTCACGATCCCCTAGGAGTGGTGGGGGTTTTCATCAAGTGGTATTAGAATGAGAAATAAGATCTGTGAGAAAAAAAAATTATAATCATGTCGCCGAGAAGATGCAGGGAGAGACCTATAGTCAATGTGGCCATGGAATAGGAAATGAGACAACTTTGTGTAAGTTTGCACGCCATGGAGACAACACAAATAAGAGAACCCGAAGCTAGTGACGTGGGTGAAGATTAAAGTGAAGATGTAGAAGCAGAAGAAGTTGTAGGAGAAAAAGTCGTAAAGGAGTGATTGTTGAGGGTTGTTGTCAAGCTGGGAACCATAGAAAAAATGGAAGTCTTGATGTATGAAGGTAATTTCAATGTAGAATAATTTCTTGATTGGATAAGTTCTTTAGACAAGTACTTTGACTATGAGGAAATTTATGATCAGAAGAAGGTAAAGCATGCAATGACCATATTGAAGGGACATCCATCTTTATGGTGGGACGAGTTGCAATATGAAAAAAGGAGGAAATGTAAGTCCAAGATTAAGAGTTGGGATAGAATGGTAGATAATCTCAAGAATAAATTCATACCCAAGGATTATCAGTTAAATCTATTCAAGAAGTTACAGAATCTGAGATAAAAAGGTTTGTAGGTGAAAGAGTATACTGAATTTTTTTATAAGTTGAACATAAGAGCAGGACACGGGGAGAATGATGAAGAAAATTTTGCTAGGTACATTAATGGATTGAGGTACAAAATCTAGGATGTGATTAGCATGATGACATTGATAGCTATGGAATATTATTATCAGGTGGACCTAAAAGAAAAAGAAAAGTTGGAAAGGAGGCAGAGTCAAAGGAATAGAGGAAAGAGTCCTAATTGAGGAATAGGAATCATCAAAGAAAAGTTCCAGAAACCCAGAGGTGAATATGGAAGATATAATAATCAAAAAATGAGAGATGGATTTCTAGAGGAGGACACTATGGAGGAATAAATTATTTTCCCAAAGGTAGAGGAAAAGGAAGAGGAGGAGAAGTGAAGTGTTATGCCTATGGAAATATAGGACACATGTCTTGTGAATGTCCCAAAAAGAAGAATGCAGGAGCTGGAGACACTCACATTTCCGAGGCGCATAAGAAGAATGTGGAGACAAATATGAAGGCAGAAGGAAGATCACTCATGAGGAGGAAAGCTCCCGTAAATCCAAAGAAAGAGGTACAAGAACTATTCCAGAGGAATAGTTTGCTCAAAACTGCTTGCAATACCAAAGATAGGGTATGCAAGGTGATCATAGATAGTGGAAGCACTGATAACTTGGTATCCATAGTGATGGTGTAAAAGATAAAGTTGGATATGACTACACATATGAATATGTACAAGGTGTCATGGTTGCAAAAAGGACACTAAGTCATGGTATGTCAACAATGTAAACTTGAGTTTAAAATAGGTGGTTATAGAGATGAAGTTTTATGTGATGTCATACCTATGGATGTTTGGCATGTTCTATTGGTGGGACCATGGAAATATGATAGGAATGTCATAAATCATGGGTGGAATAATATGTATACCCTTTAGAAGAATGGGTGTAAACATATGTTGCTTCCAATAAAAGATAAATGAGTCAAAGAGGAAGCTAGTCCTAGTATACTTCTCATGAGTGGGAAGGAGCTCTTTAAAATAAGTTAAGAAAGACCAGAAAATGCAGTTTTCTATTGTAGGTAAGACAAAATTCATTCTAACAAGAAATTCTATGAATGAGTTTCTCGTAGCAGTCCATGATTTATTTTATGAGTTTGTTGATATTGTGGTGGATGCATTAACTCACTCTTTACCGCCCATCAGGAGTATCAGTCACCATATTGACCTTATTTTGAAAGAATTGTTTCCAAAAAAAGAAACATACATATTAACCCCTTCATAGAGTGAAGAGGTCAAGGATAAAATACAAGAGTTGTTGGATAAAGGTTTGATTAGGTAAAGTTTGAGCCCGTGTGTTGTACCAACTTTGTTGAGTCCAAATAAGGATGGAGGTTGGAGAATGTGCACATAGTCTAGAGTCATCAACAAGATAACCATTAGGTATAGATTTTATTTACCCAAAATGGATGATTTAATGGATTTCTTGAGTGGAGCTACTTATTTTTCCAAAATATAGTTGAAGAGTGGTTATCATCAGATAAGGATGAGAGAGGAATATGAATGGAAAACAACATTCAAAACAAATGAAGGATTGTATGAGTGTCTTGTTATGTCATTTGGCTTAGAAACTTCTCCAAGTACGTTCATGATATTAATGAATGAAGCGCTAAAATATTTTATTGGTAAGCTTGTGATTGTTTATTTAGATGACATCCTAATTTTTAGTAAGACTGAAGAGGAGAATTTAAGACATTTGAAAATGGTGCTGAGAAGGTTGTAGAAGGATAAGCTATTGGTGAATTTGAAGAAGTTTTCTTTTATAAAAACAAAACTTGTGTATTTGGGGTTCATAATATCTTCAAATGAATTCAATATGGATCCAGAGAAAGTGAGGGAAAGAAGAGAATGTCCTTCTCCAAGAAGAATGTTTGAAGTAAGGAGTTTTCATGGGTTTGCAAGATTTTACAAGAAATTCATTAGGAATTTCAATAATATTTGTGCACCCATACTGGATACCATAAAGAAGGAACATGGATCTTTTAATTGGGCATAAGAAGTTGAGAAGGGATTTAGAGTGTTGAAAGAAAACATAACAAAACAACATATTTTAGTTCTCTCAGATTTTAAGAAGACGTTTTTGGTAGAATGTGATGCAAGTGGAGTATCCATTGGTGTCATTTAGAGTCAAGATAATAATCTCATTGCTTATTTTTGTGAGAAGTTGAATGATTTTAAGAGGAAGTATTCAACATATGAAAATGAATGTTATGGTGTGATTCAAGCTTTGAAAAATTTGACGCATTACCTTATCACAAAGGAGTTTGCTTTGTATATCGGCAATTAGGCTTTGTGGTTTATAACTAGGCAAGAGAAATTGAACTAGAGACATGTCAAATGGGTAGAAATCATGCATAATTTTACTTTTGTTACTAACCATATTAGTGTAAGTGATAACAAATTTGCAAATTCTTTGGGAAGGAGATTTTTTATCTTGTAGGAATTCCAAGTGGAGAATTTGGGATTTGAACACCTCAATGAGATGTATCAAGAAGACTCAAATTTCAAGGAAGCTTATGAAGCATGTGAGAACCCTTTGCTAAGAGACAGAAATAAATGGATGGAGTATCTAATCCAAGATAGATTTTTATTCAAGGAAACTCGATTGTGTATCCTGAAATTCTCAATGAGGGACCATTTTCTAAAGGAGAAACATAGTGGAGGATTGGTTGGACACTTTGGCCATGATAAAACACATGTGAAATTGAGTTATTCATACTATTGGTTAGGAATGAAGTATGACATGAAGAATTTTGTGGACATATGTAGAATCTACCAATATTCTAAAGGAAAGTATCAGAACGCTAGATTGTATCAACCATTGCCTGTTCTAGACAGGTCGTGGGATGCTATAACTATGGATTTTGTTCTGGGATTTTGCAAGATACTAGATATATAAAATATGCAAAACAGAAATAAAATGCTAGAAATGGCAGAATAACATTAAAATATCCAGCATAATCTTCACAATACACAGAAATGAGATACGAAATAGCAATAGAAAAAGCACTTTGATTCAGAAAGCAATGTTCATAGGCCTCTTCSAAGGGGCAACCTCCAGTCGAGCAACGCTCTGTTACAATAATCTCCCATCTAGGGTTCTCATACCCTCGCCCCTTATTTATACTAAATATGTCTATTAAGAGAAGCATCTAGAGGAAGATCCTTCTAGAAGCGGAAGCTTCTATTAGGTATTCTTACATCTGCCTTATTCTATTTTATTGAAAGGCCTTATTAATATTGATCTTTATTACATCCGAATACATTGATCTAACTATGTGCGGGTTAGGACCTTAACATGTCTGCCCCCTTAAAAACAACCTTGTCCTCAAGACTTGAGATGTGGAAACTGTTGCAGAATGGTAGCTGGTTCCCAAGTGGCATCTTTTGGAGTCATATCTTTCCACTGTACTATCACTTCCTTGATGGTTCTTTGACACAGGCGACGCTCATGCTGGTCCAAAACTACTTCTGTTTGTATCCAAATGGATCCTTCTTCAGCTAACTCTAGAAGGTTGGTTTGAATTTGGCACCTAGTTCCAATCACCTTCTTCAAGCATGAAACATGAAAAATAGGATGTAGCTTCGACTAACTGGGCAGAGCTAACTAATATGTGACTTGTCCCACATGCTTGAGAACTGTGTAAGGACCATAGAATTTGAGTGCTAGCTTCTGACAATGCTCGGCCTTGAGGGAAGTTTGCTTATATGGTTGCAGTCTCAGAAACACTTGATCCCCTTCTGCAAATTGATGTTCGAAGCGACCTTGATCTGCTTGTTTCTTCATTCTATTTTGTGCCATGACCAAGTTCTCTTTAAGGGTATGAAGGATATCCTCTCGGACTGTAAGTGTTTGGTCAACTGCCTGGACCTTTGAGGTACCCAGTAATTATGAGAGAACTGAAGGTGACTTCTATCCATATACTACTTCAAAAGGAGTCATGCGAGTGGTTGTATGGTATGTAGTGTTGTACCACCATTCGGCGAGGGGTAACCATTGAGCCCACTGGTGTTGTTTTTCAGAGGAAAAGCACCTCAGATATGTTTCCAAACACTTGTTGACAACTTCCGTTTGACCATCCATTTGGGGATGATAAGCTGAGTTGAGATGCAATTGTGTTCCTTGTAGCTTAAACAATTCTTGCCAAAAATTGCTTGTGAAAGTTGGGTCTCGATCGGAAACAATAGAGTGCGGCATGCCATGCAGCTTGAAGACCTGGTCCATGAAAATTTGCACCACCGTGGATGCAGTAAATGGGTGGGGAAGAGCGCAAAAATGAGCATACTTGGAAAGGCGATCCACCACCACCATTATGACTGATTTATTCCCCAATTTGGGTAAGCCTATAATAAAGTCCATTGAGATATCCTTCCAAATAGCAGGGGGAATCGGAAGTGGTTGGAGGCTGCCTGGATATTTGACTGTTTCTCCCTTGTTTCATTGACACACCTCACATTCAACAACAAACTTACGGATGTCCTATTTCATACCATCCCAGAAAAAAGAACGTTTGACTCGGTCATATGTTTTGGTGAACCCTGAGTGCACCTTTGATTTGATCTTGGATTGTTTACTTAAATACAAGTGACCTTTGTATCAAAGCTCATCCTGGATCCAAGAGTACCCTAGGGGAGTCAGAGCCTTGTTCTATAGTTGTTGGATCAGATGCAAACTTTTGGGATCTTGAAGCCATTCATGGCGCACAACTTGGAGCCAATCGGGGACAATGAAGGAAAGAGAAAAAAGGGATCCTTCGTCTTCATATTTCCGAGACAGTGCATCTTCCACGACATTGTCTTTGCCCTTCTTGTAAATGATCTCATAATCATATACAAAGAGCTTAGTCACCCATTTTTGTTGTTCCTAGGAGGAAATGTGTTGTTCCAGAAAGTACTTGAGGCTTTGATGGTATGTCTTAATTTGGAAGCGTTGCCCCAAGAGATACGGATGCCACAACTCAAAAACATGCAGGATCGCCAACATTTCTTTTTCATAAATGGGTTTTCCCAGATTCTTTTCATACAGTTGCTTGCTAGTTAAGGCCAAAGGGAGACCCTCTTGCATAAGGACAACACCTATTCCTTTCCTTGAGGCGTCACATTCCAACACAAAGGTCTTGGTGAAGTCGGGAAGGGCCAGAATCAGAGTGGTGAACATGGTCATCTTCAAGGTTTGAAAATCTTGAGAAGCTGTTGGAGTCCAAGTGAAAGAGTTCTTTTTTAGGAGAGCCGTGAGAGGTGCTGCAATCTTTCCATAGTTCTTAACGAACTTGCAATAATACCCTGTGAGGCCCAAAAATCCAAGCAAGATTTTGAGAGTCTTTGGGTGAGGCTAGTCTTGCATAGCTTCAATATTTTTCGGGTCCACCCTGACACCATCCTTTCCCACAAGATGACCCAAGTATTCTACTTTTGAGGCACCAAAATCACATTTGGACTATTTCAGGAAAAGCTGGTGCTGAGAGAGTAGGCGAAGAACTTGATCCACATGAGTAAGATGGTCGGTCCAGGTTTTTCTATATATGAGGATATCATCAAAGAAAACTAAGACAAAATGATGTAGAAAAGGGTGGAAGACATGGTTCATGAGGCTCTGGAAGGTGGAGGGGGCATTACACAAACCAAAGGGCATGACAAAAAACTCATAGTGGCCCTCATGAGTGTGAAAGGTTGTCTTGGGAATGTCGGCCTCTTTCATACGTATCTGGTGATAGCCCGAGCAAAGATCAAGTTTGGTAAAGAATTGGGCGCCACTCAATTCATATAGGAGGTCATCAATGACAGGAATGGGAAATTTGTCTTTGATGGTTAGTTTGTTGAGAGCACGAAAGTCAGGACACATTCTCCAAGAACCTTCTTTCTTCAATACCATGATGAGCAGAGAGGAGTAAGGGCTTGTACTAGGACGGATGACTCTGGCAAGAAGGATTTCCTGG
>SNQJ01S0001386.1:94778-115678 GCA_010110895.2 Picea sitchensis
GCGCTACCACTCGAAGGGGTACCAACAGGGATTACAAGGGTGGCCAACAGATGTGCTCTTAAGAACCACTTGTATTTCCTGCATGTATGAATCCCTCAACCACGGGTTTATGCGTGTAACGGTAGATCTCTGTGGCTTAAAGACGCCAGAATACGTCTCTACCTAGAAAAACAAAATACCCGCAACTTCTGCCAAGGAAAGTGCTCTGATACCACTTGCAAGATACCAGATATATAAAATATGCAGAACAGAAATCAAATGCTAGAAATGGCAGAATAACAGTAAAATATCTAGCATAAACTTCACAATACACAGAAATGAGATACGAAATAGGAATAGAAAAAGCACTTTGATTCAGAAAGCAATGTTCACAGGCCTCTTCGAGGGGGCAACCTCCAGTCGAGCAACGCTCTGTTACAATAATCTCCCAGCTAGGGTTCTCATACCCTCACCCCTTATTTATACTAAATATGTCTATTAAGAGAAGCATCTAGCGGAAGATACTTCTAGAAGCGGAAGCTTCTATTAGGTCTTCTTACATCTGCCTTATTCTATTTTATTGAAAGGCCTTATTAATATTGACCTTTATTACATCTGAATACATTGATCTAACTATGTGCGGGTTAGGACCTTAACATGTGTGGGTTAGGACCTTAACAGATTTCCAAGAACTCGGAGTGGAAGTGATTCAATCTCTGTGGTGGTTGACAGATTTTTTAAGATGGAACATTTAATACCTTTTCACAAAACCAGTGATTCTACTCACATAGAAAATTGTTTTTTCAATAAGATTGTGAGATTGCATGGGTTTCCAAGAAGTATAGTTTCAAAGAGAGATACTAAACTTATGGGACACTTTTGTAGGAACTTGTGGAAGAAGATGGGAAAATTTTTGTCTTTCAGTTCAACATATCATCCTAAGATAGATGAACATACTGAGGAGGTGAATTGAAGTTTATGGAATCTGTTAAGGAGTTTGGTCACTAAACATAACAGTCAGTGGTATCAAATTCTTCCCAAACAATGTTTGCATATAATGACCCGCCGAATAGGTGTAATGGTAAGATACTATTCCAGATAGTATATGGGATGCATCCAAGAGGAATTTCATACATGAAATATTTGGGACGTGGTAAATTCTGAAGTGTAGGAGCAGAGGATTTTTCTGCAAAGATGCAGAAATTGCATGATCAAATTAAAGGAAAACTACATAATAGCATCCATAAGTAAACGAACATAGTAGACCCAAAAATAAGAGAGGTTAATTTTGAAATTGGAGATCAAGTATTAGCACACTTGAGGAAGGAAATATTTTCGAAAGGGAAATATACCAAGTTGAAGATGAAAAAGATAGGACCTTTTAAGATCCTTAGAAAATTCACTACAAATGCTTATGAGATTGAATTGCCAGAGGATATTGGAATATCGTCAATTTTCAATGTAGCAAACTTATACCCTTACAGGATAGATGATACAGAAGGGACTAATGATCAAGAGGAGATTTAGTGGAAGCAATAGATGCCCATAGCAGAGAAGCCACAGATAAAGGATATTTTGGATGAGAGGATTGCTAAAAAGACCAAGAGAAAAGTTTATTATGAGTATCTGGTTAATTGGAAAGATAATCCAGCAGAAGATGTCAGTTGAATAACTGAAAATGATATCTAGAAACATGGAAATATAGTGAAGGAGCTCATGTACAAGATCCCATGAATCATTTTGTCCATAGGAGTATGATGTAGGATCATCGCCATAAACATTCAATAAGGACGAGTGGAGGAAAAATCATCATCCAACACACACATTCAAAGTGTTTTTGATTCCAAAGAGAGCGCGTCACTTTATTGTTTTGAAATTATTGTCTTAAAATACCATAATATTTTGAGGCAAGAGACATTGTAAACAATCAAGGAGATTGTAATTTCTTTAATTCCTAAAGGATTTTACATATTTAGAGAATAAACTCATATATATATTGTAAATTCTCATTTATTTGTAATAATCTTAGTGAAACAATGATTTAATTATGATGTGAAAGGACTAGAGTAGTCGGTAGGAAGACTCGAGAAGCCCCTCCATGTATAAATGTATGTAATCTCTACCCAAAAGAGGTTGTTGAGAGTTGTTTTTATAGCTATGGAAGGTTTTTTTTATTGTTTCTAAATATCATTATGATTGTTGTTAAGAAAGAGAAGCTGAAGAGTTATTGGAACTCTTGTAAATGTTTTGCAGAAGGAATATAATAGAGGAGATTTGCTTCACATGTTTGAGTTTGCTTACATCTCAATTATTTGGGTAATGTTATGTTATCTATGTTTCTATATTTATATGTATGTGTGTGCATTTCATGGTTGAATGAATGAACCTTTGATGTTCTACAAGTTTCAATTGTTTCTCTTATGAAATCCTGGTGAAAGAAGTGAACAGTGGCCATGCAAGGATTGTGAAGGAAGAGTCATTTTCAAACTCAATAGCTTAAGAGAGATAACATGAATTTCGTAGAGTGAGTGAAGAAGTGCACATATGCTCATTTGAGTATAAAATCTTGAAGGATAGACTCATTGAAGGTGTGCACAGGGCCAACACTTAGTGAAGTGTTGAAAGAATCTCAAGGTGAGCAAGCACAAGGAGTGGACATGAGATTTTCTAAGTCTCAAGCTCAAAAGAAGTAATGCAAGTGTGCACCAGGGCCTAAGTACTTTAAAGTTGGAAAGGATCAAGAAGTATAGCGAGATTTAGTTCTCAAAAGGAAGAATCCCTTGTGTTTGGAGGACGCGCGGGCGAGATACATTGAGTAGGAGCTAGAGGTTTTCACAAGCACTGGATCTGGAGAAGGTTTGCGGGTGTTAACCGTTTAAGTCCTTTGGACATAATGAATTTGGAGGTTTTTGGTAGTGTATTTTGGAGGAGACAAATTTCCCAAATTTCCGGAGCCAAAAGTCAATCTGGACCATTGGTAGATGGAGGGCATGTGTCCATAGATAAATGGGTGTTAGAAAGTCTGACTATTTAGAGAATTCGAAGTGAAGTTACAAAAGTGCGCAGAACCCTGAAGCTCTGAATCTCAGATCAGAACTTGGCCGTCAGTCGTGAGTACACATGTCGACATATCAAGCATGGTTTATAATTCGACACTCTGGAAGTTTTGAAGAATGTTTTGTTCTGGTTCAAAAATCCTTGAAGGCCTGAAGGCAAGAGTCTATCTTGACCGTCATTTGGTGTGGATGTGTGGACCATTGATCAAATTCCTTCGTGTGTTTAGATTTCAAAACTCCGAAAGGAAGTGTGGTTCAAGGCATGGAAATCTATGAATCTCGGAGCCTAGAGTAAATGGAGGCCATCGATTTGAGGTGAGCATTAGTCATATGATTCGTGTGTTCAGAGTTTGTTTATTTGGAGGAATTGCATGCTAGAGTGGGGAAAAATCCCAAATATCGGAGTCCTGAAATATCAGTGAGTTGTATATATCGAAGCATAGTGTGAGACATTGATCCTCGTTGTTGTTCGACTATTCTTGTGTTTAGTGTTCGGGAGAATCCTAGTGTGTTTGTTTTATAACTCCCAAAGCCCAGAGCTCCAAAGTGTCGGATTTCCTGTGGGTTAAAGAGCTTAGCCCATGGTTTTTTCCCAAGGTCAAATGAATTTATCCACTGACATTATAAGACCCCTGTGAACATAAATTTTTGTGTTGGGAAAAGGAAAAAGGAATCTGTTATATAGTTTTGAGGTTTTAGAGAGGATCAACGTGATAATTTGGTTCCCTTGTGTAACGATCCTAGACCAAGAGGTCGCATGAGCCCCTGGTACTAGTGGGGGTTTGCATCAACTATCCTTGAATGGCCAACACCAAGATGCACATTCGATGTGAGGAGTTTCCATGGATTAGTAGGATTTTATAGAGAATCCATTAGGAACTTTAGCCAAATATTTACGCATCTTAAAAAATATATGAAGAAAGCATTGTTTTAGTGGACTCCAAGAACAGATAAGTCATTGGAAGAATTGAGGAAGAGAGTAATAACAAAACTAGTATTATAATTACCATATTTTAATTAAGTGTTTCAGGTTTATTATGACACTAGTGGAACATCAATTGGGGTAGTTCTAAGTCAAGAGGGAAGACCCATTTCATTTTTCAGCGAGAAGTAGAATTCATCCAGAAAGAAGTATTATGTTTATGATCAAGAATTTTATGCTATGGTGCAACCTTTGAGGAAATGGTGACATTATATATTGCCAAAGGAGTTTGTCTTATTCATGGAGCACAAAGATATGCTATACATTAAGATCCAAAGTAATTTAAATCAAAATTATATGAAATAGGTAGAATTCTTGCAAAATGATTATTTTGTTTTGAAACAGAAGTCTGGGAAGTCAAATAAGGTAGTTGATGCATTAAGTCAAAGCATAAAATTACTCAATACCATGTCAATAGAAGTGGTAATACTGAATTATATAAAGACATTGTATGAAGAAGATGCATATTTCTCAGAAGCTTGGAAGGCATGTAAGGAACCTTGTAGTTTAGACAGAACACCATATCTAGACTACCATATCCAGGAGGGTTGTTTTTTTTAAATCAACAATTGTGTATTCTAATAAGTTCCATATGGATGCATATCATTAAAGAATTTCATAGTGGTGGTTTAGGAGGAAATTTTGACATTTATAAAATCACATCCTTGGTGAAGGAGATGTACTTTTGGCCCATCTTTAACAAGGATGTTTGAACGATTGTGGAAGGTTGCAGAATCTATCAACTAGACAAAGGAAAAAGTTAGAACACAGAACTCTATAATACATTGCCAATACCCAAAGGACCTTGGGAGGATATCACTATGGATTTTGTCTTAGGATTTCCTATGAATTGAAGAAAGCATGATTAAACACCGATATTTTTTTATATTTTTTCAAAAATGGCACACTTCATACAATGTAAAAAGACTAGTTATGATAGTGAGGTGGATTCCTTGTTTTTTCCAAGAGGTGTTTAGATTGCATGGAATACCACAGAGTATTACTTCAGATCATGATACCATATTCATTGGACATTTTTGAAGGAAACTCTGGAAACATTTTGGCTCATATTTTTTATATAGTTCAGCGTATAATCCTCAAACAAATGGTCAGACAGGAGTAGTGAAGAAGAGTCTAGGAAATTTGTTGCGAATTTTAAGTGGAGAGAATCCTAGTTAATGGGATTTGGCATTATCCCAAGTTGAATTCGCATTTAATGATTCAGTGAACAGGTCTATGGGAAAGAGTCCATTTCATGTTTTTTTTATAGAAAATCACCTAAAGGTGTGGTATATTTGGTTGCATTATTGGATTTGGAAGAAAATAAGAGTGTTGATGCAAATGATTTTGTGGACAATATGCATGAATTACAAGAGCAGGTAAAGAAGAAATTGAAGACCAACAATGACATTGATAAACAAAGAGAAAATCAACATAGGATACAAAAGGTATTCCAAGAGGGTGAGATGGTCATGGATCACTTGAGGAAGGAGATATTTCCTCTAGAGGCATACAACAAAATCAAGTACAATAAGATAGGTCCATGTCGAAATATGAAAAATAACTATGATAATTCTTATCAATTGGAATTTCTAGAGAAATTCCACATATCTTCTACATTCAATGTTGTTGATCTATAGAAGTTTTATGAGAGGGAAATAAAAGTGTATGAAATTAACTTCATTGAATGGGAACAACATCTACCAATTAAATCCAAGGATCGGATTGAATAAATTCTTGCTACAAGAGTTGGTAAGAAGACTCGTCGGAAGGAGTACATGGAATATTTGATCAAGTGGAAGAATCGAGGGAAAAAGGATGCATCTTGGGTGACTGAAGATCAGTTAGCATGTGTGAAAAACTATTCACTTCAAAAGTGATTGGAAAATGAGATCGAGCTCATTATTTTCCTACCAGGGGTGTCTGATGTAGGAGCATCCTTGGGCTCGGGAAATCCAAATCACCCAAAAATATTTTTGTTCTACAAATATGAAATAAGTTGAATAAGAATTGTGTTAGTAGTCCATTTTATTTAGCCAGTTTGGTTTAAATTATAATGTTGATTACTCCTACAACTACTATTTCTATGTTGAAATTCGTGTTGAAACTCATGCTGAAACTCGTGCTGAAACTCGTGCTAATACTCGTGTTGAAACTTCCACGTATAGTGAAATTTTACAAGTGTCATGCTAAAACTCGTGTTGAAACTCGTCCTGAAACCCATGCTAAAACACATGTTGAAACTTCTGTTGAAACTCGTGCTGAAATGCATGTTGAAACTGCCATGTATAGAGAAATTTTACAAGTGCCATTGTCAAACTCATGCTCAAACTCCTCCGTATAGTGAAATTTTACAAGTGTCACGATATTTCTTCATTTGCAACACTATGGCCACACACGTTTGATTTTTCCACACTGGTATGCATTCATGATGAGTCACAGCTATTGTTCGGTAAAATAACTTGTTGCTAAAGGACAAAGCATGACCCGAGGTCGAAAAGAATTTGTAGCGGTCTGGAAGTTGTAGTTGGAGGGAAGGAAAATTGTTCCATATCCAATGAGGAGGTTTAAAAAGAAATGGATCAATATCTTAAAGGGGTTGGTGAACCAGGAAGTAAGGAAATCATAGATGGTGGACTAGAGAGAAGATTCCAGGTTGGGTGGGAATGCAATAAGGGAGAAACATAATCTCATCCCATGCACGTAGACCATTACCCTCTAGACAATTTCATAGTGGTTTTCAGCCACACGAGTATAAATTCATGGTTGTCTTTTAACCCAATATAGATGTAATGTAAACCCTGTTATTTATTTCAAATCAATAAAAGTGTAGTGTTTCATTTCTTGTTTTGTATTGTTTTATTTTCCAGTGGATTTTCTTATTATTTGGAAAAAGTATTTATATTTTTCCTTTTTCGTTGTGTATTATGTAGCATAGGGTGTGCTTTAACTGTTTGTGTGTTCCAACATAAATAAGATCCGCACCAACACACTACTTGTTAGTTATTTTATCTCTTCTATCGTAGATGTACCAGAAGAAAGATGATGACCCCTCATCCACACTAAGTGTATCAATAGTGATCTTATTTTCCTTGTTGACATGGACGTTGTCAAGAAGGAACACCTTCATCTAGATACCTCTCCTATCCTCCTTCATCTTAGATCCCTGTTGAATTTCCCATCAAAAAAGTTCCTATCATTTCCAATAATTAATATTCTCTTGTTTGAGTGGATAACTGATGATTGAATTCTTACCTCTCCCGATCTACTTCATGTTGAAGTTGTGATTAAGTTTGTTTTTATTTCCAACAAATTTGTTTCACATACCAAAACAACCTGTATACTTTTAACTTCCTAATTTTATGACTAATAATTCTAATGAAATAACAATCTATTGTCATATGTGTTAACTGCATCATCCGTAAAACTCACACTTTCTCTAAATTGTATATTAGAAGAAAATTGGTCTTCCCTTGACTTCTAAACAAGGTCAAGTTCTCCAAAGATTAGTTGGTTGTTTTCATGGGATTATATCCTTGAGCTCATAATAGATGTTCTTAGCTCCAATTTATGAGTCAAGATCATGTATGATGCAAACCCACTTCCCTCCAAAGGGCTACTTGACCTCTCGGTCTAGGATCGTTCTAATCACTGAGTGGAATTGGCTCGTTAGATTCCCAATGAGAACCTAAAACAAGTTATATAGATCCCCCCCCCCTTTGTCCTTAAGCACAGGTCCTGTGAGACCCACGGGCCCTTTCTCTAGCGATGCTAAAATCTCAATGCCAATGAGCGCTAGAGTTTCTTTCTAAGCCCCTTCCTTCCATGTGACCTTGGGCTATGACTCGAGGCTTAATATCCTGGGTGCTCCGGACTACGGGCTTCATCCGTTTCAACTGCAGTCGTCGTCGACTTCTACGAACCTTGAACCATGAATATAAACATCGCGAGGATCAATGATCCCCACCACTTCTTTAGATCAAGGAACCTCAACTGGTTCGGCTCTAGATCTTTGGGTATTCTCCTTATTTCCTTTTACCTGAAGAGTTCTTCCTCCGAAATATTTGGATCTCTGCCACATATCCTTCCTAGCACCAACGACTAGGATCAATTCTTCTCTTTGAGAATTCTCTACACTTCTGCACTTGCTTCTATGGAATGTAGGATCTCCCACCACATGTATCCAACTGATGGACGACTAAGATATTCTCTGCTAATTCAGGCTTCAGCTATTTTGGAAGATCGACACTTCAAATCCTATGAAGTGGTTCTTTCCAAAAGTTAAAAATATGCTCTGGATTCAACGAATATGGGTCCTTTGCACCCAGATCTGACGGATGGGATCTATTCCTCTCCTCAGCGTGCTCCTTTGGATGTTTGGATGTGGATTCAATGGTCTATATCTCATCTCACAACTAGATTCCACAGTTGTTGTCTCTTCTCTCCCAGATCTTTCACTTTCTTCCCTGACTTGGAAGATTTCAAACATTTCAAAGGCTTCACCTTTTAACTACCTCTTGCGAACCCTGATGTATTGGGTCTCAGCGGTGTTTCCCCTCATGAGCTTCGACAATGAAATTTAACCTTGGCCCTGACACACACTTCTTCTCGGCATGCAACTTTTCACTATCTCTCCTAAGCTGAGAAATCGCTTGGCCTTCCAAGGGACTTGCCCTCTTCTCCCTTAGAAGAATTATAGTTCCCTCCTAGCACACTTTGCGCTCAACCTCTTAAACTTGTAAAGTGAAACTACTTTACCTCTGCCATATTCCCTGTGCTTGAATGGCCTTAAGATGGCTATCTTTCAACACTTCCTCTGAGTGTTGGCCTGATGCACTCCTTTCACAGGTCTTCCCCCAGAGTGTTCAAAAACTATGTTCCACCTTGAGCTTCAACTGTTCAAACCTAGAAGGTTTCTGACCCCTCTCTTCCTCAAAGGGATATATGTACCCTCTTGGAAACTTCTTCTCAAGAAATCCTTGTTGATCTTTCCAAAGTATTCAACAACTCTATGAGTGTATTCTCCTTGAAACTCCTCTTCTCATAACTCGAAATGGAGTTCACCCATGCACATTTACACCTACTCAATGCCCTCCTAGAAGATCTCTACAGAATCCTCAATAATTTTGCCTCTCTCTTTTTTCCTCCTCTACACATTCCTTCATCCAAGGTACACAGTAACCTTGAGGCTCCTCTTGAGTTTGAAAACTATTTTGGTGTGCCCTCCTGGCACATTCTTCTCTGACTTGAAAGAGTTCATATGCACACTCCTTGTGATGGCTATAGAGTTTCAATACTCTATTGTGCACTCCTTGTTATTATCCTAAAGAACCCAAAAGAAATTCTAACAAACTCTCAAAGACAGTATGATCTATCTTCACCCTGCAGATGGAAACTATTCATACACATCTACAACATACATTCATATAAACACACAGATGGCATTCATTCATAAACACATAAACACATAAACACACATATAATCATATGCAGGAAAAACTTATTTTTATATTAATCTATTAATGTCTATATAGATGTTTACAAAGGTTGGACTGCAACAGAGTCTCAGTGCTCTCTCCTCTCCTCTACTCCTAGCTTCCCATATATTCTAATGAATTTAGATACAAGCATATTTTTACAAAAGAGGGGATCCTCGAGCCTTTCCCGCCATCTACCTACTCTCATTAATTACATGTAATTAAATTCAATGGCCATCTAGTCCAAATCGAATCTAGATCTCATCATCATGTCCTCCATTAAAGGCGCCATCATCTCCTACCTGCACAAAGGCATCGATTTCACTCTTCCAACCTTACAACATTTAATTGCATTTGATACAAATTGAAATTTAAAATGAGGGAAAAATGATAGGGCTGGAACCTCTCCCCTCCTTGAATGCGCTTTGATGTGTTGGAATGTTGGCGCATCGTTGAGGTGGAGTGATTCTCCTGCATCATACTCCACTACTATGAAACAATTCATGAGATCCTTCTCATGAGCTTCCCATCTCTGTTGAAATCCTCCTGTATCCCAAATTCTCCTTTGGAGATGTCCTCCTGCTCCCCTACTTTGTTGATGTTGTTACTACCCTGCTACTCTTGCAGGATCCCTTCTTCTCAGCTTCCCCTTGCTATCAGTCTCTTGTGATGACTTCAAAATCAACTCTCTTATCTCCTCTGTATCTTCTTCCAATTGTTCTGTTGGTTGGATGCTTCTTCCATGCAGACTTCTCTGTTGCATCTCCTCCTTGTCAATGGGTAGATCAACCTGATATCCCTTAATGCCTTCATATCCCATGGCCTTGGCTTGCCACTCTATTGCAGACTCCAGTTCTGCAGTCTCATCATTAAGTTTTTTCTTATCTTCTTCCTCTGACATATTTGATTCTATCAGTTATGTTGGTACAACCCAGCCTCCTCCAACTTCTCCTTAGACTGGAATTCTTCTCCCTCATCTACTACATGCTTCAGTGTTGCAGTCATCTCCTGTTGAACTTCCTAGCTGAAATTTTTGAGCAATTATGATGAATGATCTTCTCCTACAATCTATCTGACTGACTCCTGGCAGCCATCTTCTAGTTCTGGATTATTCAAAAAATCCTCCAGCATCTCCAAATCCTTCTCCCATGGAATGAAAATCTTAATTGCATGCTCTTATTCTTCTTATGCAGGGGAAGACATCAATATTTTCTCCTTCTCCTCCCCTATGACAACCACTGTTGGCTATCTTTCTTCTATTGTTTCATATGCAACACATGCTCTGGCCTCAACTAGGCTATGTGGCAGGAATAATTGAATTCCCCCAATGATCATAATGCTCTTCTAATCCACCTTCATCATCACTCCTTGATGATCTGAACTCTCAGTTGAGTTCATCTCTTCTCCCTTGCCCACCTAGAAATCAGGGATTTCTTTTCTGCCCTACTGGAAGTCTATGAGATCCTCCAATGATCCCATCGCATTTCCCATCTGGAAGTATATGAGATATTCAAATGACCTCTCTCCATTGCCCACCTGGTAGTTTATGAGATCCTCTAATGATCTATCTTTCTCAAAATTGAAGGTTCTCCCAACTTCTGGTTCAGAGATGTAAACCATATCCTCCTTTGTGTCACTGAGGTTTTCAGAATGCCTCAGTCACCTCCTTACTACCTGTTTCTTCGTTCTGCCCAACAACTTCTGGATAGGCCACTTCGCTTTCCTCTTCAAAGGCCATTCATATGTCCAATGTACCTTGTCTTCATGTTGCATCTTCAATGTCACCTGGTCCATTATTGTTCTCATCTCAATGAGCTCCAAATCAAGATCTTGTTTGATTTTCTATTGGTGGCCTTCTCTGCGACCACACTTATGGCCTTTAGTGCCCATATTCTCCATCTACCTACAAAAATCAATTATGTGCTCGCTCTGATACCACTTCTAACGGAAACCCCCTTCCCTCCAAAGAGCTGCTCGACCTCTCGGTCGAGGATCGTTCGAATCACTGAGCCAAATTGGCTCGTCGGATTCCTTATGGGAACCCAAAACAAGTTATACATGCCCCTCCCTTTCTCCTTAGGCACAGATCCTATGAGAACCGTGAACCCTTTCTCTACCACTGTTCAAATCTAAATTCCAATGGGTGCTAGATTTGCTTGCTAAGCCCCTTCCTTTCATGTGATCTCGAGATATGACCTAGGGCTTAATCTCCTAGGTGATCCAGACTTCGGGCTTCGGTTGTCTCAACTTTATCCATCGCTGACATCTCTAAACCCTGAACCATGAATATAACCAGCACGAGGATCAATGGTCACTGCCACTTCTTCTGATCAATGACCCTCAACTAGCTCGACTCCGTCTCTTTGGGTATTCTCCTCCTTTCCTTTTCTCCAAAGGGTTCTTCCTTCGAGGTCTATGGATCTCTGCCACGTACCCTTCCCAACACCAACAGCTAGGATCAATTCCTCTCTTCAGGAATTCTCTACCCTTCTTCACTTGCTCCTATGGAATGCATGATCTCCCACCATGTGTCTCCAATTGATGGATGACGAAGATCTTCTTCGCTACTTTGGGATTCAGGACTTTTTGAGGCTCGACACTTCAAATCCTATGAAGTGGCTCTTTCCTGAAGTTGAAAATATGCTCTGGATCCAACGACTGTTAGTCTTCCGTTCCTAGATCCAATGGATGGAATCTATTCTTCTCCTCATCACACTCCATTGGATAAAAGGATGTGGATTCAATGGTCCAGATCTCCTCTCGCATCTCAATTCCATGTTTGTTGTCACTCCTCCCCCTGAGCTTGCACTTTCTTCTCTGACTTTGAATATTTCAAACATTTCAAAGGCTTCACCTTTGAACTACCTCCTACGAACCCTGATGTATTGGGTCTCGACATTGTTTTCCCTCCTGAGCTTCGGCAATGAAATTTAACCTCGGCCCTGATGCAAACTTGCACTCAGCGTGCAAATTTTCACTATCTCTCCCGAGTTGAGAAATCGCTCGACCCTCCAAGGGACTCACTCTCTACTTCCTTAGAAGAATTATGGTGCCCTCCTGGCACACTCTATGTTTGACCTCCTGAACTTGTAAATTGAAACTACTTTACCTTTGGCGCACTCCTTGCACTTGACTGGCCTTCAAATGGTTGTCTTTCAACACTTCTTCTGAGTGTTGGCCTGGTGCACTCCTTCCATAGGTCTTCCCCAAGAGTGTTCAACAACTCTGTTCCACCTTGATCTTCAATTGTTTGGACCTCGAAGGTTTATGTCCCCTCTCTTCCTCAAAGGGATATATGTACCCTCTTGGAAACTTATGCTCAAGCACTCCTTGTTGATCTTTCCAGAGTATTCAATAACTCTGTGAGTGTCTTCTCCTTGACACTCCTCTTCCGAGAACTCGAAATGGAGTTCACCCATGCATACTTAAACATGCTCAATTCCCTCTTGGCAAAGCTCTACATAATCCTCAACAATTCTATTTATATCTCTCTGTGCCTCCTCTGCATAGTCCTTCCTCCAAGGTACTCAATAACCTTGAGGCTCCTCCTGAGTTTGCAAACTATTCTGGTGTGCCCTCCTGGCACGTTCTTCTCTAACTCGAAAGAGTTCAGATGCACACTCCTTGTGCTGGCTACAAAGTTTCAATACTTTGTTGAGCACTCCTTGTGCTTAGCCTAAATATCCCAGAAGCAATTCTAACAAACTCTCAAAGATAGTAGGATCTATCTCCACCCTGCAGATGGAAACTATTCATACACATATACAACATACATTCATATAAACACACAGATGACATTCATTCATAAACACATAAACACATACAGAATCATATGAAGGAAAAATGTTTTTTTATATTAATCTATGAATGTCTATATAGATGTTTACAAAGGCTGGACTGCAAAAGAGTCTTAATGCTCTCTCCTCTCCTCTACTCCTAACTTCCCATCTGTTCTAATGAATTTAGATACACAAATATTTTTACAAAAGAGGGGCTCCTCGAGCCTTTCCCTCCATCTACCTACTCTCATTAATTACATGGAATTACATTATATGGCCATCTAGTCCGAATCGGATCTAGATCTCCTCGTCGTGTCATCCATTAAAGGTGAAATCATCTCCTACCTGCACAAAGACATCTATTTGGATCTTCCATCTTTACAACATTTAATTGCATTTGATACAAATCGAAATTTAAAATGAGGGAAAAACGAGAGGGATGACACATTTTCCCTCCTTGAATGCGCTTTGATGTGCTAGAATGTTGGCACATTGCTGAGGTGGAGCAATGCTCCCGCATCACTATATAACACACATAACATAGGAACTCACAAAACTAAATATGGGTGAAACAACAACAAGAATGGGAACCAAACTTTCATTACAAAATGTCTTTGCTCCAATTTTTTGGGCATTTGTCCAAGTGTATTTTTTATCCCAAAACTAGACCAACTGTATGATTTTCACGATTATGATTATAATGTAACTAATGGAATCAAAATATGAATCCCATAAGTTCCAGAATGATCGTCATGTATTTCTATCCCAAGCCATCCTTATCAACCATGACATCAATGAAATTTTTGAATGGCATGGTAAGTTATTTCATTTTAAGGATATTCATGTTTTCTTCGTGTCATGAAAATTGGGACCCCAATCAAACGTTCTTTGAACAACTTATGAGACTTTGAAATCATGTTTTGTATTGTTCAAATCCCCTTCATCAAGGTAATCAATTAGTATCCTTTGTTTCTCGTTTCTCCATAAATACATGTTTTTAAATTTATTTGAAAAAAAGGGGGAGGGATAGTTAGTTAAGTTTAATAAATGCTTTTTAAAATAAAAATGGATTTTAATTTCGATTTTAAAAGGGGTTATCAATTTTCATTCAAAAGGGAGTTAATTAAAAGGAGGTTATAATGTACGTAGAAGCAAAGGGACGCAACCCCAATTCAATGGGTTTTACGTGGAGAGGGGAGGTGGGACAACCCATGCACCTCCCTTCAACTAAACTATCTGAGATCCAATCAAAACATGTACCTCCCCACCTTTAAAAAACACTTAAATGACTTTGTATAACTCACACAAATGTTTCTAATAGTTTATATATGTTAGACCCTGATACCTTTCCATGAACTTCATCGATGCACTTAGATACATTTCTATGAACTTTATCGATGCACCTAGAGACATTTCCATGAAATTCATCGATAGGAGTTGGTGATATGAGGACTGGTCCACCCATCAACCAAGATAGGAAAATGACCGATACACCTAGTAAACACTGTGAAATCAACGCCAATAAAGGAAGGTTATACTCTACCACGTGTTAACACATCCATGACCATGGTTTTTTATGTTTGTTTGAATGGTGATGTGTAAGGGTTAAGGTCCAAACCCCCCTCTCATATTACAATGTTGCAAAAATGGTGAAGAGGGAGGGGGCGTGACCAACACCCTCATGCCCCATGCCCTTTTACATTTAAATTTTTTTTTACCAATGTGCTAACCCATTAAAGAAAATGTCCTTTACCATAATGGGGAGGAGGGGGCTCATAACGTCTCCCCAAATTTCAATCATTTTTAAATATTTTATTAAGCGTTCTAATAAATCACCCCTTATGAGTCTTTTGAGATTATTTTATGAAAAGATCAACTTTCAAACCAAAGTGGAATCATATTCTATCACTTGAAGTAGACCCAATGCATAATGACTCACTCTGAGTATGCACACAACACACTTACGACATGAAAGCATGACCTAAGTATCGATATCACAACAACCACTTGTGAGTTCTTACAATGAGACGTGACTATATCTCATCCAACGTTCTCAGACTTAACTCAACCATCGAATCACTAGCATCAGAGAATTTTTTTTCTTCTTCACAGACACATACCAAAGCAGTTTGTTCCTCTCTTTATGATACAATAGTCTGTTCTTTTATTTTCTATACAGGGACATGACCCTACCAAATTGCCTTTTGTATTGTGACCATAAATTTTGAATTGAATGCCAATTTTGTACGTTCTTTATACCATTGGAAAGGTAATTCCGAGACATACAAATTCACAACTATATGATTTGTGAAATTCCTCTCCAATCACTCACATTATTTAATATTAATATATGGCACATCGTTAACAACCTTGGAGAACATAATATCTCAAGAAAAAGTAGAGGAACCAAGAATCGAACCTATGGAAGCATACATTAACTATCAATTAATTAATTTTTCAATTCTATAGGTTCAATTTCATGGTTTTAATAGTTTATTTATAGGTTATTCTAATGTCACTCGTCTATTGCATGTTGAATGGTGTCAGGTACCAATGCTAAATAAGGTTGTACTAAACAATCGAGATAGGGAGTGTGTGAGGGAATCAAACCATGAATGCACAGCTATCACACATCAAGGAAATATACTAGTATGCAGCAACACCCTCACAAACAAGATCAACCCCTGAATATGATAGAGAAACAAAGAAAACAACAACAATTGTTGCATCAGAATGGCAGTAGCAAAAGGGAGTCAAACTTAATTAGTAGAAGAAGAATTTTTAATCCCATGATGGTCCAATATAAAATGTAGAGGGAGAAGGGTTTTCCAACATCAAGACTAGTCTTCATGGTGGGTGAGGTGCACTATGGATAGAATATGTGATGGCTCACAAGCGCTAAAAGAAAATTTTGAAATTTAACTGCATATTACTCATTAAATCATAAGCATTTATATTTTCATTGTTCTCTCATCATTACAAAGGGGATAAGGAAAAAAAAATTTAAATGAAAGGTCGTGAAGGGAAGGCAAAAGGAAAAGAGTGACGTTCAAATTCAATAAATACAAGGATTTTATGCAAGTAAATGGATTTTCTCTCTTGGATATTTCATATTCTATTACTGAAATTGTTAATGCGGAGAAACCTTTTTGGCCAAGTTATCTTCTGCAGAGCTCTGATTCTTGTGTTGGACATATTGTGGACTATTCTTGTGCATTTTGGCTCAACACTTGGGTTGCATACAGATCTAATTCATATTGTATACTATTCTTATGTATAATGGTTACATTATTATGTCTATTCTTTGGGTAATATTTCTCTAAATTCATGGTCATATAACTGTAAATGACTGTTTAAATACTATGGTATTCTGTGTTTGCAGTTATTTATTGAGATTCTTGTATTTTCTCTACATGAACTATTTCTTAGGCCATTAACAAGAGCATGACTTTTTCTATGTTTTCTTTCTGGTTACTTTCGTTTCATCCTAATGCATCCATCTTAGATTAGCTGCACTTCATTCCTTGTCTTAGAAATCATCATACATCGACTAAGCCACAATTGGTAAACCCCAAACCATAAATGGATTTCGAACCATAATTTGTAAGGGTTCCCTATTCCAAATGATGAGAGGCCTAATTAGGATTTCTTACTAGGGGTAAGAACTATTGTTGATAAAGGGAATTTTTTCCACGTCACCAAAATTGGTACTAAAAGGAGGGACATATTACAATCCTTCAAATGTGGAGTCATTTCACTTAAATTTTTTAACCAACATATACCTCCTCCTTGTATCTTTGTATGGGATGACCCTTTGATTATTGAGAGACCCATTTGGGTGATTTCACTTGAGGTAGTTGATATCTTTTTAAGTTCTAAATTTGGTGGTGAAGGGAGTGTCTCAACATTCAGGCATCTCAATCAGTTAAACATCACACAAAAAAATATTAAGATTGCTTGGGAAAATGAAATTTGTAGATTGTTTATCCTCACATTTGAAGGATGAATTAAATGATGGTTTAGGACATTAGCACTAAACTCTATACATAGATGGAAACAATTTATGGGATTATTTATCACTACTCATGTAGATTATTCCGATGATGAACTCTTTAATGAACTCATAGAAGTCCATAGGCTCAAAAAATGACAAACCATCATACCAATAAATAATTGATTTTGTTTCATATATTGTCTCCATTTTAGAAGGGTACTATTTTATTATCTCTCTTTCAGATGATTCATATATGGAAATGAAGGATAGGGGCTACAAGATATACAATTAGCATTCTATCATTAACATGAGGGAATCATGAACATAAATATTAAACCCATTATACCCAAAGTGTGAACCATATATCATCCCCCCTTTACAAATCATGAATATACTTTGGTCTATAATGAATCTCTCGTTGAGGAAATCTCACCAGTTCTAGAATCTCTAGATATTCATTATATTTATATGAATGTTTTTGATGATAATATCTCACATGTGGACCTACCTGTTTGTCATGCATTTCAATATTTACCTTACTCTTTCAATGATAAAAAATTGAATGAAAAACAAGAACAATAATATTTTTCATCTTTGATTGATCAAAGAATCATCCTTAATTATAGTCCATCCAATATGCACAAGTTTCTAAATACTTTTCTATTTAGAATTCCATAACATGTTGAATCCAAATTTGATCACGATAACCCTATTTTCAATGAGTAATTTTTTTGTTCTGGAATCTAATATGAGCATCAATGTATCATCCAGTGATCCTACACAATCTGAAATTTATAACCTCGATGCACATATGTTAATGATAGAAAATTTAAGGTGTGCAGAGCATAATGAGTTTTTTTATCTACATTAAGAAGTTGCGTCAAATGAAAATCCCATCACCATCCAAGACATAAGAAACACTGAACTGATCCAAGAAACATTGTCACCTTAATCTACTCCAGAATCACATGTTAATCCTAAGGGGCATATGCATAAATATTCCTTGGATTACATCTCAAAAATCCAACAATCCTCGCATGTTTTTTATTTTGTTATAGGAGAAGTCTTGGAGTCTTGGAGACTTTCTTGAATAATGAGGAACTTCAGTTTTTTCCAATGGTTATGTTAGGTTCTAATTATCTTGACTTTTCCTCTAGAATGAATGATTCCACCCTTACCAAAAATATCACACAAGGTCTGCTACATAAGAACTTCATTTATACATATCGTCAGGTATATCACTCAGTTTTGAATTCCTTCCAACATTCCTATGGTGATAACTATAAATTTTATGATGGAAAGGAATCTTGGTTGGAGGAATCCTACATCTTTGCATTTTGCATGAAAAATAAAGATTCCAAATTTAACATGTTGTGTAGATATAATTCACTTGATTCAGTTCTTTCTATATTTGATCAATCACTACTCCAATTTATACTATTGAATTTTGATAATCATGTGGTTGCAAGTTTGCATTTACTTGATTGGATGCATTAGCACTATTCTTTCATTTAGCACTTTTTTAGCCAGTGTAGGATAGAGTAGGAATAATAGTAGCATAGTTCTTTTATTTCCATTTTTTTCTTGGGTAACACATATTTTTTATTATCGTGATCTCTTGAATAAAATACACAAATTATTATTATTTTATTTTGCAACTCATGATGGATTGATTTAGTGTTAGTTTCTTTTGCACGGAATCCTTCTTCTTTTCACTTTATGCCTTTCTTTTGAATATTTAATTGAGCTTGTATTAACTTTGGTTTTCATTCATCTTCATGACAAAACCATGTGCATAATCCTTTGATAAGTTCAACTAAAATATTCATCTACTCTAGTAGGATTCACTCTAACCTTGACAATTAGAGAGATTATGATCCTAAGTTGCTAAAAAAGAATTTTCTATAGAATACTTTGAAGTTTGGGGAAGGAGGAAACCTAGTTGGAGGAATCCTTGATTGAAAATATTTCCAATGGATGGATTGGAGTTCATGATTGAATTGAATAATTGTCACGAATTCCTTGGGAAGGAATCATATCATTTGTCCATGGCATTGTTGTTCATAATCCACAATGGTTGTGAAATCCCCATTGACCAATATCTCGATGGATATATTTCTCTCAAAATAATTTGGACTAATGAATTGGTGTGATGGTATTTTGGGTAAATTCTCTTGGTTCCCAAAATAAATACTGGTAAGATAAAATCCATTACAAACCTTATCTATAGGTATGCATTTTTATAGACTTAAACCCCTCATGATGAGTGCATTTAAGGAATGTAGAAGTGTTGACGGGCGAAAGTGATCGTCCGTCAACTGGGAGAGTGGAACCGGTCCAGGGTTGTCTAAATAACCCAAGCCGTTTGGAATGGACCACCCTGACGAGTTTAACGGCTYCGTTGGCCGCTCTGAGGTCTTTAAAGAAAACCAAAGAGAGAATTGATCTGAGCTAAGTAATCTAAACAAACTAAACTAAATAAAACTGATAAAACAAATCAAATAAAAGAAATTAACTCAAAACTAACTAATACACTAATCTAACTTAATATATACAATCCATTAATTATTATTATAATAACTCAAATCAACTATCTAATTATCAGTCTTAATATTACTTATTCACAAATATACACTATAAACAAACAACAGATTTAATTAAAACCTGCAAAACTCATGTGTTTTCTGCCCTAAGAAAACCAAGAATCTCTTTTTTGATTTTTATATTTTATGAAGAAGAAATAAACATTACTGAAATTAAACAATCTAATATATTTACTGAAATTAAACAATCTAATATAAATCTAATCAAACTTAGATCTAAATTAAACTACTTAATGAAAACAGTAAACAACAAACTAATTGACCTGGAAACGCTCCAAGTTTGCCCTGTGTATGATGACTTCTAAGCTGGTCGGAGGAAGAAATTCGCACCGGTTAGTCCGTAAGCTTCTCAAAAATGATAGGCTATGCTGCTTCTTGAAGTGTTTTACAGGACAAACAAGACATAAAAGAAAATCATAACAATCTTATGATTATAAATTCCTGCAATAAGGGAAACATGTCATGCAAGGATTTATATATAACAATTCAATTCATGAATAAGATAAACCTGTCATTCACAAACTGGATTAACAATTGTTATGTCTTTTATCTATTTGGAAGAGACAAAGTATGGATAACAGTGATCAAAATTATATCATTTGCATTTGATTTAGATAGCTAAAGTAGTCATAAATCATAAGCAAAGTGATATAAAAAACATGAAACAAAATGTTGATATATTGAGAAGCTAAAGCTATGACAAAACATCAATTCTGCTCCAGTCTGTGTTAGAACTCCATATCCTTGTTCTCCAATGAATGAGAATGCTCATTATTACAAAAATCATAATTATATATAGGTTTCTTCACAAGGTAAAACTTCCTTGTGGATAATTATCAAACAATTTTACATAATGAAGGGAAAATCCCAAAATCTCCTAAACTAGGAAATGAAATGCAGGTAAAATCTTTTGAAACATCCCCTAACTGCTCATCATATCTACTGCCAATTCGAATTTACCTGCAATAGAACACAAATATCAAATTAGAAAGATATTTCATTAAGAAAACAATAAAAAAATTATTCCACA
>SNQJ01S0001386.1:119685-161178 GCA_010110895.2 Picea sitchensis
CCAACAAGAAGGTAAACCATCGATGGGTTAAGAAAAAATTCAAAATATTAAGAATATCATGGTCACCATACCTTAACACTTTCGTAACGATATCCATTGAGTAGAATCATTGAGGTGTTTTTTTCTCTATGAAAAGGGTGTGTTTTGAATCTTGCTACATTTATCCCTTTTCTAGTTGTGAAAATTTGTTTTTAATTATGAGGAAAAAATAGTGTACTTCTCCTCTAGCATGTACCTTAGGGAACAAAACTTCAAGTTTTAGTTTACCTTTGAATTTTTTGAGTATCTTGGAAATATCAAGGCTTACAAAGTACATGCACACAAACATTTCGATTTATGTTTCGACACCACAAGCTCCTAACCCTGATTTTTGAGGTCATGTAATTCTCTCAATCATCTTCAATGATAGGATAGCTATCCTTTCCTTGGTCCTGTGATCTCAAATTGATAATGTGCTTCTTCTTATCATTATGCATTATCCATATGTGGGAAAACCTACATAGTATTTTTAGATCATATCGCTTCCTTCAATGACTTGGGTATCTTGAATAATATGTTTTCATCCTTATAAAAGTTTGAATGTGTCCTTTGAAGCTATTTACTCATATTTAATTGTCTTGATCTTATTTCCCACTCTATTTCTTTACTCTTTAATATTGGACTAAATTATTGGTTTTCATTTTTTCTCCCTTGATATGGTCTTATTTGTATTTTCTCATGAAGTTCGTTGCTCTAGTTTCCTTCATCTTAATCTTGTTGGGTTCTTCCATCATAATTTTTTTTGTTTCTTTTGGAATTTTGAATTTTTGAATGGAAGATACGTTATATCCAAGTCATCAAACTCTAAACAAAAATATTCAAGGAGAACGTCAACAAATATTTGGGAATGCTTATTGAGAATAATATTGCAACACTCAAATAAGTACACAAAACATAAACCATACAATAGACTACACATTCACTTGCATAAGTATCACTGGTTTATGTACACATACATGCTCAAGGATGTTATGAGAGGAAACGTGGTACATGAAAACTTACTCTTTAATTTTCATGTAGGATGTGAACACTTACCTCAATTTCAGATATTGGAAATGTTTGAATCATACCATACATCATATACAACCTAGTTCAAGGAGATAACAATTGAAGGAATGTTGACTGCAAATATTTGATGAACATTTTTAGTCAACATAGAGCATTATTAATCAAGAAAATTGAACTCGAATATCATGGATACTGATTAAAAAAGGTTCTAAAAATGCATTACTGAGGGAATAACCATTGGTTATCATAGCAAGAGACATTTTCTGCCCAAAAAAGAAAATTTGGCTCAATATATGATTATTCAAGGTAAGTTGACTCTAATACTGTATTGGGATATTGGCAATAAGAAGTAATAAGACGCATGATTTTATTTCATACATCCAAATGGTTGTGGTTCCCTATGTTTTAAAAAGCATTATATTTTTCGATTTACTATCCCATGCCAAACCAGATCCAATCTTTAGGATTGGTTTCTTTTTTGAAATCTCTACAAATATGTTTTTTTGTGAGGGAATTAACTTATTTGATATTTATTTTGGTCAAATTTTCTAACTAGTAAAGTAATTGTTTTCAAAATTGGCTAATAAAGCAGTTCTCATTATTGGTCACTAATTACGCCGAAAGGCGTACACCTATTAGCAATGGGCACATTTAATAGGTTTTTAGTTCTTAAAACATTTTCTATGGACGAGATTAAATATGCCTAGAGTATTCTTAGTCGTCACAATAAATGAATGGTTTTGATTTCATCCATTAACTTTCGAGTTGTTATAAAGACATCTGTTTATATGTTTACTTTTTTACATTTACCTAATCTTGTTTAAAAATTACTGTTTTTACTAACTTATTGCCACGTCTACCTGATTAAAAAATATTAAGATATCTTGGCGTTTCATGTTTCTGCTGGCTGACGTTTGGTTTGGTGGCCGTGTTTCTGACGTTTGGTGGCCACCACTCCGACCCCATTCACCGAGCAGTTTGCGATCAAAGTTTTGAAATCAATGGGGGCTACCTATATATTCTGGGCTGCAACATTTTGCTAACATGGTGAATTCTTTTCAGGATTTTTTGAATTCTTTTTTCCATGAAGTATACAAGCCGCTGCCTTGGGAGTACAATATGGTAATGGCTATGTTGTGGCGACACCCAGAAAGAGTAGACATTCACAAACCCAAAGTCGTTCACTATTGTGCCGACATAAGTTCCTTTTGTTTTTTTGTTTCAATTGAGCTCTTAATTACAGTTTTTCCATAGGATTATCGTGCCTGTATGGTCATGATGGTGGTATAGGGAGCAAAACCATGGAGGTTCACTGGGAAGGAGGAAAACATGGATAGAGAAGACATCAAGATGTTGTTGAACAAATGGTGGGAGGTTTACAACAATTTGTCTCTAAATTTTACGGAATTGAGAAGTAAGCCGCTGGGATCTGCAATGCCAACGACTGCCATTACCAACAACCAATCTGCTCTGCCTGCAGCGTAATCAGGGGCATTTCTGATCCACGCCCATCCACGGCGTAATCAGGGCTGTCTATGTACATAAGATATAATCTACAATCCCATCCCGTTTTTACATTGACGCCATTTTTATATCGCACGGCGGACCCATGAACGGATCCACAATCTAAATGTTGTATAAATTGTTTCGTGTGTTCAAAATCTAGCATGTTTTGCGTGCATGTGTTTTTGTAAATTTTAGAAGATATAAGATACGAACCCATCTCGTTTGTATATTGACGCCATTAATGGTGGACCCTTAAACTATTGACTGACCACCTTTATGTGTAGTTGTAGTGGCGTCGCCAGCGGTCTTGTGTAAGGCGAAAGGCTGCAACAATGCATTTGATTTTGTTTTAATATGTCTCTCGTTGTTAATCAACCACTTAATTGTGGCTATGCTAGTATTAATTAGTGATATGTTCTTTTCACATGTGTCCAGAGCCCTATCGTGGAAGTTTTTTCTCTCTTGGAGAGAAGGATGTGACTTGAGGAAGATAGATGGATTTAGAAAATTATATATGATCATGAAAGATGTTGCATGGGAAGTTTATTCACAATTTTGTTTTTTGGATTATATTCTCAATTCCCCCACATGATTTTACTAAGCGCTTTCACTTCTAAAATTTTTAGGTTGAAATGAATCTTACGTATTGAATGGTTTTTCCATGTAGGTACATGGGGACATTCAATATTTCACCCCTGATTTGAAATGGTGAGGAGATGAGCATGCCACACTGCAAGATAATTTTTAGAGTTTGTAGACATAGATAGTGAGTGAATATCCTGCACAACCTGAGTGAAGCATATGATGGGTTACAAATGTAAGATCGTTCCAATCCTTAATTCCTAGAGCATAAGGTTGCAAATATGAGCTAGTATTTTTCATAAAACCATGATGAGAGTTGAAATTATTATCCAACGCTAGCACTGAAGCCCATCTAAATGAAATGATATGGGTCATAGATTAATGACTTACACTACGCAGTTAATCCAGAAAATGATATTTGAAATGATATGATCGTAGGCTTTTACAGGGATTAGTATTTTCAAGAGGGTGCAAAACTTGTTGACGGTTTGGATGCACAAACATCCTTAAAGTTGTTTGTAACACTTAGATTCATTATTAATTTCTCATTTTACTTTATTTCTTGACTGCATATCTTTGATAATCAATTACTCGAAGTTTCCCTTTTTAGTTGTAGTAGGTTTTGGGTTGAGCTTGTCTTCTAATTCTAAATATGAATTCTCTCTTTCATTTGCATCATATTTTCCCATGGAGGTAGTTTATTCTCCAATTTATGTTTTTCTTATGAATCCTAATTATGTTTGATGGCATACGGACATATCACCTTCATTTGTCTTTTACATGAAACACCTTTGCACTAGAAACAAGATAAAATTAACTTCCATCTTTTTCCTAGCTTATAAGTTGAACTATGGTTCTATGTTTGAACATGAACTTGAACTGTTTTGGAATCTTGTGACATTAGTCAAACCATGACTTAAAAAAGTGATTAATCAATGATCATTATTGCATGTTGGTTGGTGAGTAGATCATATGTAACGAGGAACCATACACACACTAAGTAGTTGCTCGCATGAAAGGTGAACKGTCAAATTATAAAGGATGAAAATCAAAAGGGATAACCTTGTTTATATAGGTTCAACAAATATAGAAAATAAATATATCTATATATGGAAGTCATACTCCATCAGGATAAAAGGTCGTCTCTTTCCCCATCCATCGGATGYTAATCATAGACTAAATAAACTAGGAATGAATGAGAAAGAAAGCTTGATCAGATTAGGGTAGATGAAAATATATCCATCGGGGCTATGAACACTTGTTGGAAGTGGAGCAAGGTATTTGGACCCATGGTGACTCCATTGGGGCTGTGGATTCTTGCAAGTAGTGGAGAAACACCTCAGATACATAAACACACACACACACAAACACACACCTAGTTAAAATATTTTATCCTAAACCTATATCATCCCCATGACGGATATACCAACTCAAATCATTGACACAGCTTAAGAAAATAAATATTTTCATCATTCATCCTCTATTTATAGTAGAGAAGCTCTACTAGCCAGCATGCACACATCACTAGTGATCCCACCAAAAAAGAATATTTCAAGTAATTATTGTACATTGATTCCATAGTTTTTTATATTGAAAGTAACTATACAAGCATGTATGTGTTTTCTCATAAGTTAGGGAAAAATAGTAGAGATTTTGGATTCTCTTAGTGTGTTGACATTTCTTGTGCTAGCACAAAACCCTCCCTAATTTATTCTCTTGTCTTTTCCCTTAGAGAATAAATTGCCCCCCCCCCTACTAAAATTTTATACTAGAAATCCTCCTAGACTCTCTCAACTTGTTGACAAATCAACCCACTATTTTTTTATCTTCATTGAAGCCTTCATGATTCTTCACTTAGAAGGTTTATTTACTTTCATTTCCCTATAAATTTTGATAATACCAACAAGTTAGTGGAAAACTCATCGATGCAAGCAATAATGACAAGTTCATGATCAACTCATCGGTACACTATAAAGACAACATACTTAATGTTTCCAAGCTTGAGTTGAGTGTACTAGTGGAGTTGTGTTAAACTTCACCAATACACTAAGCACCTTCCACAAACTTGGTCAATGCACCAACCACCTTTCACTATACGTATCTAGTACATAAATCTTTATCACCAATGAATTTCTTGTGACAACCACCGTGTTGACGGGTTAGAATGACCCGCTCAATCAGATGAGGGAAAACGCCTGATAGTAGGTCACAATTAGACCCACTCTCTTTTGGGATAGTGCTTCTGACCATATTTTTGCCTGGTTACCAACTAACTAAAGTACAAACTAAATATGAATCTGAGAACCAAAGGTTTTTAGATGAATTAAAAATAAAAATAAAAAGTAATTTCTACTAACCAAACTTAAGATAAGGTGTAGGATTATAATTCTAATATGCATTTTCTAACTAATTCTAAACTAAACTATCTTGATGATGAGAAAACTAACCAAATAAATGAATACAGTGAAATATTTGTATTACTTTCATACAATAAATTCATGACACAAGTAATATACAAGTTTAATAACATAATTGGTTAGAATCAAAGAATTGATTAATTAACAAAATTACGTTATCGTTGTACTCATCCTGAAAAATCATGGTAACTGTAAACTGCAAACATTAATTCAGAAGAAATTCATCAACCAATATTCACGGACTGCAGTAAGAGAGATGCATAATTAGAATAGTCGCATTCATACACATCAATACCATAATCTCCAAATAAAAATGTCTCTCGATTTCACATTAACTTGTAGTAGAAATATTGTCTTTCTACCTTCCGAAACCAGAATCCCTTTCAAATGGAAAATGACCTCTTTTTATAGTGAGGGGTGATTGTTTACAATCATTCTACTTTCCAATCATGAAATTAGGGTCGTTTCACAAAAAGGGACTCTTTGTATTCCACATTAAAAATTTAGATTACAATAACCGAAGAAAGAAACATCTGGAAGTAACCGTGGAATTTAGTAATCATGAACTACCCTATTCCTATAGATGATCTTGGTATTCTTTTCAAATGGAATGATCACTTGATATTCTATCAAGTTTTATTTATTGCAATCTTTCAAATCCTGACTCTCTATTACAGACTTTGACAGAAACTTCTTGACATAATTGTTTTGATGTGGTCTTTACAAAGGATTGGATCTTGTGGGTGAATCAAGCAAGTTTCAACAGGTGTTATTCAATTCATTTTTATTCAAATTGGATCAGATTCTGGACGTTCTTGGCGCAGACCTCCTTCCCTTAGGCCAAGATCCACATAGGATCTTCTCTAAACCGCGACAAGGGTTAACTAAACTCCTTGTTTAAGCCTGCAAAGGATTTCGGGTCTCGCAGGTCAGGCACTTCGAATACAATGCCATAGCCCTTGGAAATAGATGAAACATGAAATTGTGAATGGGCTTAAGGTGTAAGCCCCATTTTAATCCCCTTTTCGAATAGGACCACAACCAAGCCTTAACGCAAGCACATTTCACAACTCGCAACTTCGTGAGTTGGAGTGCCAAACTCTTGTGCTCTTCCCTTGCGAATCCCCAAAACGCGATATGTCAATGAAGGTTGACTCCACCCAAAGAGACAGGCACATGCCACCTATCACCTATGTTTATTCTGCTTACAGTGTGGGTCTTTACCACTTGTTCGCACGAGGCTTCAGCTTTTGCAACTTGAGAGAACAACGAACAACCGTTCCTCTCCCTCTATAACTCCCCGACTCCGAAATCGTGCCTTCGATGAGATCGACGACTGTGTGCCTCCCTCAATACAACAACCCTTGTTGTATCAGGATTTTTCCAATCGAAAATCCACAAAACTCAACCCAAACTACTGGTCACTCCATTCCCCGAACTCCTATATGCAAATTCACATACAAGATCAATGACCCTCGTTGATCTGAATATGACAGTCACTATCCTTTCTGATCTTAAGAGTGTTGAAAAACACTCGGCCTTAATCCTTCCATTGTTCCACAAGATCCAACGGCTCACAAAACTTTGGCGCTTCCTCTTGAAGCGATTCCACCGTCCAATTCAACTTCTCAAGGACTTATGGCCAAATGACTTGGCATCCTCCCTCCTGAACTTGACTTCTGTGAGACGATTTCGACCTCTGCCTCCATTTGAACACTTCAGAGGTTCTATCCCTTCTGATCTTTCGCTTGCAAACTCAAGGGTTCCAAAAGGGTCCCTACACGCACTCCTTAAGGAAATTTTCAAATAACCTCTGGTTATTTGGGTCTTCGACTCTATGCACCTCTTGCAACAACAGTCTCTCAATCACCCTCTTAAGTTGGCAAAATCCCAGACCTCACCCATCCTGCGCACACCTTGCACAACTATGAGCTAACCTTGCACTTCTGTCTGTAAAAACATGATTTGAGTCTCCTCCTGAGATGAAACTCATATCTTGGTCGATGCACTCCTTGCAGACCCTCCACTGCACTCTTTGCAGGAGTTCTCATAAAGAGAAACAACTGAAACTCATTCTCCCCCTATCTAGAATTCAAACGTTCAACATAGAATTCTAGAGCATACACACACAGATCTCATTGAAATAAAATGCACACAGAGAATATAAACTAGCCTACAACATACCATTCAACAGGTGGTTCCAACAACCATACAAACACATAGATTGGAATCAAATCTTTCTTCTATTAATTCCAGTGCCCCTATACATGGTAAATAACAACAACTAGAATGCATAACATTCTCTGTTATCCTCTGCAGCTCTACATCTTACGAATTATGAATTATGTTACAATGATACAAGGGTTGAGGGTGTCTATCATCCATTTTCCCTCCTCATCTCCTAAATTGTCTAATCTATTAAAGTAAACCTACCTACTTGCATTAAATAGACTTAAATTCCTATTACATCGGGCAGATAGGAACATACACTCCAAAATCAGTTTGAATCTTCAATATATAAATGTAATTGCACTTTCCTTCTGTCCATTACATTAATGCTTCAGATTTTAGATTTCAAAACATTTCCACAAAAACATATTTAATTGCATCTACACGTCCAACTATCCCCTTGGTTTTAGGCATGCACTTGGGCTTTATACGATGCTCCTGTATCATACTCCCTTACTTGAATTTTTTCATGAACTCCTGTTCATGAGCCCTTACACGGTATGTCCATGTCTTTGAATTTTTGCTTCATTCTCCCTGCTGAGATCTTCAATTGGATGTCCTTTCCACTTGACCAAGTATTCAAAATACTCTTTTCTTCTAGTCTTTCTGCTAATCCTCTTGTCAATTATGCTTTCCATCTATGGATTTTCATCTACAGGCATTTTTTTTGTCCATTGAATCTTTTCTTGTTCATCTTTTTCTCCTTCTTCTTCATCTCTGTAAGGGTACAAATCTACGACATTGAATATTGGTGAGATTCTGACCCAATCGAGTAATTCAATATCATATGTGTTTGCCCCAAATTTTCTTATGACCATGCATGGTCCAATTTTCTTCATCTTTAGCTTGTTGTATGTTCCCCTTAGGAACCTTTCCTTCCTCAAATGCGCAAGAATCAAATAACCAACTTCAAATTGAAGTTCTCGCCTATGTTGATCTGATCTATGCTTGTACTCTTGACTTGAACTTTGCAATCGCTCCTTGATTCTACTATGAAGCTCCATTCCTTCTGCAAATTCCTCTGCACTAGCACTCCTGAATTCATCTTGCTCTGAATCTTTCAATTTAGAGACTCCCCTTGGCTGCATTCCATATACAATTTGGAATGGACTCTTCCCTGTGCTTCTATTGAGTGAATCATTGTAAGCGAATTCCACTTGTGGAATAATGTGATCCCATTGACTGTGGTGTTCAGTCACTAAGCTCCTCAACAAATCTCCCAAGCTTTTGTTCACGACCTTTGTCTATCCATCCGTCTGAGGATGATACGCTGAGCTAAAAGACAAGTTTGTCCCCAACTTCTTCCATAAGGTCCCCATAAATTTCCTACAAACTTGGTATCTCGATCAGAAACGATACTCCTTGGCAAGCCGTGAAGTCTGATGACTTCCTTGAAAAAAAGGTTCGGAATATGAGTTGCGTCACTGGTTTTCCGACATGGTATGAAATGTGCCATCTTTAAAAAATTGTTTACCACTACAAAGATTGAATCACATCCCCTCTGTGTCCTTGGTATTCCTAATATGAAATCCATGCTCATTGCATCCCATGACCTTTCGGGTATGGGTAAGAGCTGATACAAGCCTGCGTTCTTCCTTTTTCCCTTCATGTGTTGACAAATTCTGCACCTGTCCACAAATGTCTTCACATCTGTCCTCATCCTTGGCTAGAAATATGAGGCATTCAACTTTGAGAATGTTTTTTCATGGCCGAAGTGTCCAACCAGTCCTCCGTTGTGTTTTTCCTTCAACAAATTCTCCCTCATGGAGCATTTCAGAATACATAGTTGATTTCCCCTGAACAATAGTCCATCCTGGATCATGTACTATTTCCATTAGCTTCTATCCCTGAGAATTGGATTCTCAGATGCCTCATATGACTCTTTGAAATCTAGATCATCCCCATACATTTCTTTGAGGTTATCAAAACCCAAAGTCTTAACTCTAATTTCCTGCATAAGCAAACATTTCCTGCTCAAAACATCAGGAACTTTGTTAGTAGTTCTAGAAATAAGCTTAATCACAAAAGTAAAATTATGCATGTATTCAACTCATTTAGCATGTTTTTGGTTCAAGTTCTCTTGTCGAGTCATGAATTGCAAAGCGTGATTATCATTGTACAAAACAAACTCCTTTGGAACCAAATAGTGCCTCAATTTCTTCAGCACTTGTATGACTGCATATAATTCTTTGTCATACGTGGAGTAATTAATCTTTGCTTCATTCAGTTTTTCACTAAAATACGCAACTGACCTGTTGTCTTAGCTTAAGACCACTCCAATGGAAAATCCACTAAGGTCACACCTGACTTGAAAAGTCTTGTTGAAATCTGGCAAAACCAGAATTGGTTGCTCAATGATATTCTTCTTCAACAGGTTGAATCTCTTCTTCGCTTCCTCCGTCCAGTGAAAAGATTTATGTGTTTTCTTCACCATATCCATCATCAATGCGCTAATTCCTTTGAAGTTTCGGATGAATCTCCTATAGATGCTAGCCAAACCATGGAATCTTTGAACTTCAAACACGCTCTTCGGCGATGGCCAATCCTTAATCGCCTTTATATTTTCCGGATCCATTTTCCATTCATTTGCAGAGATAACAAAACCCAAATAAATGAGTTTTGTCCTCATAAATGGCGATTTCTTCATGTTGATCAACAATTTCTCTTGTCGTAACCTTCTCATCACTGCAGCTAAATGCTTCAAATGCTTTGCTTCAGTTTTGCTAAAAATTAATATATCATCAAGATATACAATGACAAATTTCCCAATGAAATCCTTCAGGACTTCGTTCTTCAACCTCTTGAAAGTAATGGGCGCATTCATCAAGACAAATGGCATGACAATCCATTCATACATCCGTTCATTCATCTTGAATGTTGTCTTCCATTCATCGCCTTCTCTCATTCTAATTTGATCGTACCCGCTTTTCAAATCAATCTTTGAAAAAAATTCTACTCCACTCAAGCAATCCATCAAGGCATCCATCCTTGGTAATGGGAAGTTGTACCTGATGGTAATTTTGTTGATTTCCCTTGAGTTACACAATCTCCAACCAATGTCCTTCCTTGGGCTAAGCATTGTTGGAAAAACACATGGACTCAAGCTCTCATGAATTAATCCTTTGTCTGTTAAGTCCCAGACCTATCTCTTAACTTCTTCATTCTCTTGCAACATCAACCTATAAGTTTCTTTTTTCGGCAAACTGGCTCCAGGTATAAGATCGATATGATGGCTTATACTCCTAATAGGTGGAAACGAACAAGGTAGTTCGTCCACTACTATATCAACAAATTCTTCCAGCAACTCCTGGATTTCTTCCGGTAAATCATCTATACTAGTGTTGTTCAAAACAATTATGGGCTTCCTAACCAAAATGAATTGCTTGTCTTCCTTCTTCTTGACTTCCTTAAGAATTTCCTTCCCACTCATGAGAAGTACAGTGTTTCTCATCTCTGTTTTCACCTCTTTATCCTTAATTGGTAGCAACATGTGCGTCCTGCCATTTTTCTCCAGAGTGTACGTGTTCTTTCTCCCATCATGCACCACATTTATGTCATATTGCCATGGTCTACCCAACAATAGATGACAAACATCCATGGGAATTACATCACATAATACCTCATCTTTATATCCTCCTATTTTAAGTTCAACTAAACACTGTTTATTGACATTTACCTAATGTCCTTTTTGTAGCTATGAAACTTTGTATGGGCTTGGATGCGCAACAGTCTCCAACTCCAGTTTTTCTACCATTTCTATGGATACAAGATTATCTGTGTTACTGTTGTCCACTATGACCTTGCATACCATGTCTTTGGTTTTGCAAGTAGTTCAAAAGACACTGTTTCTTTGGGCTGGGTTCTCTCGCTCCTTCTCCGATTTCAAGAGAACTTTCTACATCATCAAAGATCTTCCACCCTCAGCATCCTTTGCCTCAACATTCCATCCTTGAGCTTCGACAATGTGAGTTTCACCACCATCTTTCTTCCTATCCAGACACTCATAGGATTTATGTCCAATTTTTCCACAGACAAATCATTTCACTTCACCTCCTCTGCCTCTTCCTCTTCCTTTGGCTCGGGGAAAAGTATTTCTATCAGCATACTGCCTCCCCTCTGAGCTTCCTCCCCTCTCAGATTGAGTTTGAGGTTTCTTCCCCTCTTCTTTAGGCTTCTAAGTTCTGTCCTAGGCAATTAACTTTCCTTTTCTTTGACTTCTGCCTCGACCTCTTTGACCTTGATTTCCTCTCAGCTTCTATTCATCTTTTAGAGCCATCTAATAATCATCTTCTACGATTTGGGTGATCATCATGCAATTTTCTCATCATCACTTTCCTAATGACCTGCTCTGATGTTTATCCTATAGAACTCTTCAGTGTATTATTTCACTGACATCAGCTTCTGTCACAAATTATGGATCCTCCGAAACAAATTTATCTGATAATCCCTGGGTATAAACTTGGCTTTCATTTTTGCAACCATTCTATCCCAGCTCTTGATTTTCTGGTTACCCTTGCAACGCCTATTAGCCTGCAGTTCATCCCACCACAGTGCTACATGCCCTTTAAGTCTAGTAACAACATTTTTGACTTTCTATTCTTCCTCGACATCCTCATAGTCGAAGTGTTTGTCTAGAGCTCTAATCTAATATAGAATATCTTCAACGTCTAGGTTGCCTTCGTACATTGGAATGTCCATTTTTTCCCTAGCACCTATCCTTGCAACAACATTGAATAGGCGTTCTTTTGCAACATCTTCAACTACAACTTCTTCTCCTTCATTTTCATATTCATTTTCACTTTCAGCTTCGCTGATATCCCCAGCATCAACTGTTCTCCTTTGTGTTGTCTCCATAGCATCAAGTCTGGCACGTAATTCACGCATTTCTCTTTCCACTGATGGATCAGGTATGGGCCTTTCTCTTCTTCTCAGTGGCATGGCTATAAAATTCCTATTTTCTCTTTGTTGGAGAAAGCAAAGAATTTGTTATGGGTTCTGATACCACAACTTGTGCAGACCTCCTACCCTCAAGCCGAGATCCATGCAGGATCTTCTCTAAACTGCGACAAGGGTTAACTAAACTCCTTGACTAAGCCCGCAAAGGATTTCGGCTCTCACGGGTCGGGCACTTCGAATACAATTCCACAGCCCTTGGAAATAGCCGAAACATGAAATTGCAAATGGGCTTAAGGTGTAAGCCCTCTCTTCAGCCCATTTTCCAATAGGACAAAAACCAAGCCTTAACACAAGCACCTTTCGAAACTCGCGACTTCGCGAGTTCGAGCGCCAAACTCTTGTGCTCTTCCCTTGTGAATCCCCTAAACGCGATATGTCAATGAAGGTTGAATCCAACCAAAGCGATGGGTGCATGCCACCTGTCACCTCTGCTTATTCTGCTTACAGTGTGGGTCCTTTCCACCTGGTCGCACGAGCCTTCGGCTTTCGCAACTTGAGATAATAGCGAACAATCGTTCCTCTCCCTCTACAACTCCCCGAATCCGAAATCATGCCTTCGACGAGATCGACGACTGTGTGCCTCCCTCCATCCAACGACCCTCATTGTATCAGGATTTTTCCAATCGAAAAATCCACAACACTCGACCCAAACCACTGGTCACTCCATTCCCCGAACTCTTATACGCGAATTCACATACAAGATCAACAACCCTCGTTGATCCCGATCTGACGGTCACTATCATTTCCGCGCTTAAGAGTGTTGAAAGAAATTCGGTCTTAATCCTTCTATTGTTCCACGAGATCCAATGACTTATGGAACTTTGGCACTTCCTCCTGAAGCGATTCCATCGTTCGATTCAACTTCTCAAGGACTTCTGATCAAATGACTTGGCATCCTCTCATCCGGATTATTTTCGGCACGAAATGAGAGCTGAGATATAATAAAGAAATGCACAGAGATATTGTAGATATTCAATAATATAACAGAAATGTATCAAATGTGCAACCATAAACACATATATACATTAACACATGATTTATATTAATCAAATAAATGTACAAAGACTGTAAAAATACAGAGTGAAAGACTCGCTAGAATGGTGGCATCTTATCTCTGAGAAGAGATGTGACGACGACTCACATTCGCAAGAAGATGATTACAATGAGGCTCTGAAGGCCTTTTTACAATAAACAGGAATTCCAAAATTCCTATACATCCAAAAACCTAGCCCTAGGAGATGAAGCGCCAAAAGTCATGTGGGCCCCGTTTGGGTAAGTTAGTACATCAACTTCCCGGGGTCGTAACTTTTGCATACGATCTTCGTTTCAGGCGTATGATAGCTCGTTGGAAAGGTATCGTCGAGGAGATTCATTTTGGTGGCTCAATAATGCATTTTCATATCTTTGAGAACCTCGATCCCGAAAAACCTTCATTTAGGCCCTCAAAATGGCCTTAGAAGTTAAAACCTGCTAAAAATAGTAAATTGCCAAAATTGCCAGAAAGTTGTTTTGAGCCAGTTGGAAAAGGTGGGTAGCCACTAATATCCACCTGGATCATCCTCCCTTTTGAACTTGACTTCTGTGAGACGATTTTGACCTCCGCCTCCCTTTGAACACTTCAAAGGTTCTATTCCTTCTAAGCTTTCGCTTGCAAACTCAAGGCTTCCAAAAGGGTCTCTGCACGCACTCCTTGTAGCAATTTTAAAATAACCTATAGTTATTTCGGTCTTCGACTCTGTGCACCTCTTGCAACAATAGGTAGACCTTGCACGGATCTAAGCTAACCTCGTACTTCGGTCTGCAAAAACAAGATTTGAATCTCCTCTGAGAGTTCTAAGATGAAACTCATAGCCTAGTCGATGCACTCCTTGCGGACCCTCCACTGCACTCTTTGCAGGAGTTCTCAGAAAGAGAAACAACTGAAACTCACTCTCCCCTTATCCAGAATTCAAACGTTCAACAAAGAATTCTAGAGGATACACACAGATCTCATTGAAATAAAATGCACACAAAGAATATAAACTAGCCGACAACATACCATTCAACAGGTGGTTCCAACAACCATACAAACACATAGATTGGAATCAAAGCTTTCTTCTATTAATTCCAGTGCCCCTATACATGGTAAATAACAACAACTAGAATGCATAAAAGTCTATGTTCTCCTCTACAACTCTACATCTTACGAATTCTGAATTATGTTACAATGATACAAGGGTTGAGAGTGTCTATCATCCGTTTTCCCTCCTAAGCTCCTAAACTATCTAATCTATTAAATTAAACCTACCTACTTGCATTAAACAGACTTAAATTCCTATTACATCCAGCAGATAGGAACATATTCTCCAAAATCAGTTTGGATCTTCAAGATGTAAATGCAACTGCACTTTCCTTCCATCCATTACATTAATGCTTCAGATTTTAGATTTCAAAACGTTTCCACAAAAATGTATTTAATTGCATCTGTGCATCCAACTGTCCCCTTGGTTTTAGGAACACACTTGGGCTTTATACGATGCTCCTACATCAGTTCTCCTGGCTGGATTTCTTGTGGTCTTCCACCTCAACCATTCTGGTGTTGACAAATGTTGTTTCATCAATGGACTGCATTGGTTGTACCCCTACCTCTTCGACGAGATCATTTTCATCTTTCGAGAGTTTTACGTAAGTGTTGGAAGTTGCTCCCTGGGTGGAGCAGGCACTCATTGTAACAAACCCTCCATATGAAAGACAAATGTATAGGTACACAACAAGGTAAATATGTTTTTTTAACAAACGATAACTGCATCAACATCGACAATTAACATAATATGATGAAAACATGTACAAAATTCATTCTTAACAATATCACATAATTAATTACAATAATCATTGATAATAAATAACTTTAACATGTGGAATCATTAAAAAAGTAGCATATAGGAAAGCAAGAACAACATATGTCTACCCACCCAACCTACCCTGCAAGGCTAGGACCTCCAAGACACATAATCAATGCTCTATTCTAGGATTCATCTTATTGATCTTGACCACTTAAGGTCTCAAGACTGACAGTCATTCTAAAAAACATGAAGGTATCTAAATCTCACTAATTGTAATGCCCCACCACTCATAAAACAATATGAATTAATCAATGACCATAAAGTGTAAATTGATCAAAATATTCTAGAGTAACTTTTAATTTCTTACATATATTTAAGATATATTTAAGAGAAACATGAAATAATTATTGCATCATGAGCATGCACACAAGAAAACATGAAAATTAAATAAAGACTTGATTAATCTTGTAATGTCACAATTATTTTGATAAAACTAATAAGTAAATAGGATAACATCCATTTTCACTACTACAATAATCATTATCTTAGTAACAGTTTGATAGTTTAACACTAACCAAGTGATTCTGTCAACCACACATTGTTCAAATAATCTTATCTACCTTGGTTGAGGTTTGTGCAACTTACACAATTTTTTGACTTATGTCAAGAACGAGTCATATCATTAATTACAGTACCGATTTACAAACAGAAATTACTCTCGCTTCCTATATTCATTAATAAACTATATTAACAATATCAAATATAAAAATTATAATTAGAGGTCAGTTTTTAGTCATGTACGTCATTGGTAACCCTATTAATCAATAAGATCCATATCGTTTTCATTCCTTTATGAAATTATATATTTTGTAGTAGGATTAATTTATGATCATAATACATATACTTAGAATTTATAAATACACGAGGAGTAGAAGTATTTTCAACTTCCAAGTTTGAAAGAACATCCCGCGCTCTAACATTAGATACAAATTAATAATTTCGCAAAGGAATTTTATGTTCTACTGGTTATTAATTAACTAATCTTCAATTATAGATAGTTTAGAGTAACTCTAGTTTTTTTTCCTTTTTATTAGTAAAAATACCATGTTAATCAATTTCCTTGAATATCAATCATGAATCAATTAGTTTACAAAAGAACAATTATAACAATTGATAAATACGAGTGTTAGTATAGATTATAATCCATTATAAAATTTAGATTATTGAGCTTGACCCTCAATAGTTTGCAGAAGTACCCTTAGATTAAAATTTAACAAACCAGAATATATAATCTAAATTTACTATTCAACATGAATACTAATATATGCTCAATGTTTCCTCTATTAAATATCTATAAGGACTACAAAGAGAAAATAAGTCTTCGTCCATTCTGGCATTTACCCTTCTATTAGACAAGATCGAGATTATAATTAAAATGTCGATGCTTACGTACAAGTAGCATCAGCAAAGTACGTCTTCGTTAAGAAGTATTGTAATAGAAATTGTTACCCTTCTATTAGACAAGATCGAGATTATAATTAAAATGTCGATGCTTACGTACAAGTAGCATCAGCAAAGTACGTCTTCGTTAAGAAGTATTGTAATAGAAATTGAGGTTTTCCACCCACGTTTTCGACTATAAGATTTGAAAGATTTGAAATGATTAAAGGAAAGTATATTTACGTCGAAAGGTGTATATTTATTGGAGATGGGTACAATTAATCACTTTTTAATCTAAAATTCTAATTACGCTAAAGGCGTATACCTATTGGAGATGGGTACAATTAATTATCTTTTAATCTAAAATTCTAATTTGATGGCTAATAATTGAATATGTTGGCATATTCTTAGTCGTCCTTAATTTGATGGCTAATAATTGAATATGTTGGTATATTCTTAGTCGTCCTTCACAAAAAATGTAAAGAGTTATACAAAAAAATTGGATCAATGACAGAGATCCAAAAACTTTCAAAAGGAAAAAAGGGGATACTTTTATCTAAAATCCACAAGAAATTTCTACAAACAGCTGGCCAAGAGAAAAGAGAGAACAGGAATAATTGGTATTACATCAACAATTGGATCTAAATCGCATAAGCCTCATGTAATTTTCCAAAAAAGATATTATTCGAATAGATAAAGGCATCATCTAGAAAATATTGAGTATAACTGGCATTTTTCTTCTCCTAAAAAAAATTAGGGGGGGTAAAGCCAGAAAAGTCTTGATTGATCAAATCGATCGAGAGCTCTTCTAAGAAAGTTTTAATTTGGGAAATGGAAAGGATGATTCTTTCATACATACAATATTTTACCCAATCTAATAGAAAATGATCAATGAATGGATATTCTTGTCCCTTTTTCTGTTTTTCCCATTATGTCCAATTCCATCAATAACCTATTTTTATCAAAATATCCACAAAATTTTCCAGTCCAATTGGGATCTTATCTAATGAATCTGGATCCTAATGGGATACAAAAAATTGAATATAAGTATTCATTAGCATGTAGTAATGGAATAGGATGGGAATGGGCGGCTGCTTTGCATAAGTAAAGAAAGTTTTGATCCTCCCATATTCTGAGGTTCAATCCTCCGTCCTGTGACTTATTTCATTGTCTCCGTCATTCTCTCCTCCTTCCCTTTTTTCTTTCAGAAGATAAATCCAACACATTTCTTTGTTTCTACTTTTTATCATAATTTCACCTATACCTTATCAAGGGAACAGGATTAATAGGGAAGGGATAGCGATATCTCTGGCAGTAAGATGGGAATACTTGATCAATTTGGAGATATATAATTCTTATGAAATTAGCCCACATGGCTACCGGTCCCTGCTCATATTGGAACTCTACGAATAGCTAGTTCATTCAAAAATGTCCATGCCAATATGCATGCTCCTCTAGGAGATGATTATTTTAATGTAATACGCTCTATGTTAGAACGGGAAAAAAATTTTACTCCCCGTGAATCGCTAGTATAGATCGCCACACGATTAGCACGCGGATCTCAAAAGAGTTGTGATAATATTCTCAGTGATAAGGAGGAAGGTCCCGATCTGATCATATATTGACACCTACATGTACCCTCTAAGATTCAAGGTAAGAGGATTTAAAAAAACTTTTAGATAGAGCATCCATAATCTCCATTTGCAACGGCCATTTTATGGATGTGGATCATCATCAAGTGAATGAAATTCAGGCAACAGATAGAACTTTGGAACAGGTGCTTCGATATTATTTGGAGAACCGAGACAAGAAACATTGATCAATTCGTAGATGCACCTTCTGTAAATATAATTTGGATTCTTACTTTGGGATTTCATAATTGACATGATTGTCGTGAGTTGAGACGTTATTAAAAGATCTGGACATCAAAATTAATCAAATAATTCCCGAAGGAGGATCTGTAGAGGATTAAAAAAATTTACCAAAAGCTCTGGCTCACCTCTAATTCTTATCGCGGAAGTGGGCTTAATGACAACAATGTATTTGAATAAAGAATTTGGGATGCTTTATGTATCTACAACTCCTATGGGAGATGTAGATACATAAGGCATCCCAAAATCTTTATTCAAATACATTGCTGACATTAAGCCCACTTCACGATAAAGAAATATATTGATACCATGGCGGCTCCTATTTTATCAAGAAAAAAGGGTTGATTACGAATCCTACATCGATGGACAAACTCGATTCGCTTCCCAAGCTGCTTGGTTCTCAAGATCTATCATTGTCAATTTTACTGTGAAAGAAAACAATAACCTTTTTGGTGATGCAACCATGCCGCCTAATCACTAAGATACTTGCTAGAGAGTTGGGAATTCGTGTGAGTTGTACATGTACTTATTGTAAACATGATGCGAATGGTTCAAAAGAGCAAATTAAAGATTTTTATAATGAGATAATCATCACAGATTATCATGCTGAAGTAGGAGATATATCGCTCGCGTGGAACCCTCTATAATATTTGGTACTCAAATGGAACGTCATATTGGTAAACGCCTTGAGATTCCCTGTGGAGTTAATTCCGCACCAGCTCATATCCAAAAATTTTCCACCTTCCCCGGGTTAATGGTACTAATCAAATAGCTTCCATCCAGCTTATAAATTCCATTCGCCCTGGGTATGGAGGACTTCATCTTCTAGATTTTCGTGGTCATGATATCATGGAAATAATGACTGCACCATTATCCATGGATAAGATTCCAATTTGGATCCTCAAAGTCGACTAGAATTGAATAAAAACCCCCGTTTTGTTAGGGACGAAATAAAGAGAAACACAGAAAAATTCTAATTCCATCTAAAGGGTATTTTGAAATCAAGCATCATTTATAGTGGTAATGCACGCAGCCTATAGAAGCATTAAGTTAAGTACCTCATCAATATCAATTCATTTATTACTATTCTATACAAAAAGAGGGGATCCAATTCGATACCTATTCCCCTCATATCAATCACTGAAGCCACTGACTATTCATAATCACGGATCAATCATGATTCGAGATCTTAAAAACATCGCCTGAAACGATGTGGTAGAAAGCAACGTGCGATTTTACATAATCGGTTTCGTGGATATGGATCATGACATCCAACATTTCATATTCGTATCAAATACCCTTGACTCAACATTATTCTATTTTAGTATATACTCTCCAAATCACTCTCGTTTCCACGTGATTACATACAAAGATGACGAATATTTAAATCGTTCTACCAAGGCTGTTAAAAATAAGCCTAGGATTTTCTCTCGATATGTCTAATGATCTCGTCTCCACACAAAGGCCAATCCAACACCACATTTATATTTTATTTTGGATTGACAATAGTGTTTTGTGTCGATATAATTCGTCCATTTACAATAGAAATAGATATCTTAGGTTAATCATTTATCAGTGATCCTATCCAATCATGATCCGTCGACAGAATTATCATGATTGGATCATTTATTCATAACCTAGATTTCTTTATTCTGGAATGGTGGATCCAAATTATTCATATACATATATGAACCGATGAGGAATTATTTGGTCATTCACATAGGTTTTGATCCCTCCCGTTGTTATATAACAACAACGATTGGTAAGATACTATTTACCGGTTCATATTGAGAAACCTCGCATTCAACTTTGATCGTATATATATCCTCAATAACTATTTGAAATATGGGTTGCTAAATCAATGGTAGAGTACTCAGCTTTTAAGTGCGACTAAAGTCTCTTACACATTTGAATGAAGTAGAAAAAACTCACGATACCACTCCAGAAAGTTCTAAGACTACTACCCAATCCTCATAGAATTGAATCCAACTCATTTACTTTTAACATTTACCCAATTATATTAAGAAATTACTGTACCACCATATGATTGCCACATTTAACTGATTAACCTTTGAAATTACCACATTTAAGATTAACTTTTCGATTTCCTTTAAAATTTAAAATTAACTTTTAGAATTTTTTATCACCCTAAACCTTTCGGCATGTTGCGACTGTGCTAGTGGCTACTAAATGAGAAAAAAGACGGTGACTAAAGGTAATGGAACCTTCGTTAAAATACCATTCCTTCTATAAAATATAGTAGTGATGCCATTTCCATATTGATATATGCATAAAACTTTAATTGCAGAAACGATGCCATTTCCATATTAATATATGCATAAACTTTAATTACCTAAATGGTGTATAAAAAAAAATGACCGATTCGTTTAATTATCCAGACTTGGAAATTTGCAATCGTTTAATGCATTACATAACATAATGACTTCTAGAAAAAATGAATATTATAATTTGGTTTGGAATAGGTGAGTAGCAGGGTTTTAAATAAAACATTGAATTCGGATTTTGTAATGCGCAAATCATTTTAACATGAACTTGGTCATTTGTTATAAGAAAACTACTCATATAACCATTCATCAATTATAAATTACAGGCTTATTAATGACAAGTATGATGCTTCGATTCATCATTAGATCCAATACATACTAATTATATATTCAATATATTTCTAGATAACTACCAATAATGATATTAAATACTGTAACAAGGAACTTGAATAATTTCATCTTGATCTTCTTTTGAAAAGTTTGTGCACGAACTCCTTGTTGCTTTCCCAACCCAAGACTTTACCGGTACCTCTCACGCAATGCTAGGGGTACTCTTCTTTCCCCTTAGCCCTCTAAGCTGCAAAGGGGCCACACACAAGAAACCAAAAACAATAGCTCCAAGCTTGCCTTGCAAGGAAGAGTTTCCACTCTTTCTCAATCTTGAAATCTCAACTCTCACAAGTAAAACACAGTCAAACCAAATTTTGGCAGCATAACAGTACTATGAAAAAGTGAGATCCATTCCCCTTCAACTCCATTTCTTTTATAAGTAAATTCTCATTGACACTTGTCCACATGCTCAATTAATTCAACTTTTTAATTATTTTATTAGTGATTATTCACCCACACACTCGTCTCACTCTCCCCAAGTTTATTTAAAAATACATTTTCCCTCACATTCCTCAATGTGTTCCTATTTTTTCTCTTAGTTGTCCCTTTGTTCCCCAAATTATCATTTAATGAGTGTTCCCTAACTAGATTTTTGTTAGAGTTGAATTAGCAGTCTTCTTTTAGTTAGGATTTGTGGGAGATTAACTCAAGTTACTACCCTATGTGTACATGTACTCTCTCATGTTTTAATTTCTTTCTATTTTAAAAATCCCTTTATTATTTTCATGCACACCTGTGCATTTTACCCAACCTCTATTTTTTATTACTCTTTTTCCTGGAGTTTGATTTTATCTCAATTATTTTAATTTATTTAATATTTTTATTTAGTCTCTCATTTAAACTTAGACTTATACTTAGTCTTAACTTAGGATTAGACTCTATTTAGGCTTCTAGTTTATAATTTACTGATTAGTTAATACCATGTTCTCACAAGATCTAAATATTTCATTAAGTTCTCTAGGTCATCTTGATTTATTGACTCACATTTTAATTACGTGACATTCCCTTCAAGACGCAACTCTATGCTCCAAGTGTGCCACTCGCCTTTGACTGGTTTTGGAATTCTGTTCGACCCTTTTATTTAGCACTCCACTTGGTCGACCTTGTGAGAGACTAAGGGATTCTGAGGAATAAGGATTCATCCTTATTGCGCAAACCCTTATATTTCCTTATGAATGTATGTATCAGTCTTCCCTCACGGCATCGTGCACCTCTCAAACTAGGTAATCGTTAAACTACAACTCAAGTTAGGAATGAGTGCTAGTAGGTTGTGACAGGGACATTGGAACACCTCTCCCTCAAATCTCTGATTTTTATGCATGACCCCTTTACTCGTTATGTGAGTTGGATTAAAAATAATCATCAAGATTGCATCCACTGACAAAAACAATGTCAATAATCCATATACATAAATCATATTGTAATAAATCATATATCACATGTTCATAAAATGAAATACTCAATCAAAATACAATCCACTCACTAACTCAATTCAGAGTCCAATGAAGTCCATTGATGTCATCAACATCCATAATTTGTCGTGTGTCCTTCACACTGAGGAGAACTCGTCAAAAATATTTTTCAATACATATACATTTGAAAGTAACAATGAATTACAATACATCATCATAATCATATATAGATCATAATTGAAATGAAATCATAATGTACTATATCTAGATCACTTGCATGCAAGTGTCCTCAAAGAATAAGTCAATATAAATGTGATCAATAGTACGAGATGTTACATACACGAGATGTTGCATACACCCCCTCTTGTTTTAAACTTCATCTCGAAGTTTGTATAGTACGTAAATGAAAGTAAGTAAATGTATCTAACATATTTCTACATATATAATCTATCCAACAAATAAGGAAACTATTGACGTATCTCATGTGCGTCCTCCCATGTAGCCAAGTGTGGAGTATAATTGTCCCACTAGACCTTGACCTAATCGACTATTCAACATCATATTTTTTGAATGCAATGGTCCAGAATGCGGATTGGCTCCGCTATGAGAGCACGCTCATCTGACACTTGCAAACAACTCATGTCAATAACAAGTGACAGATCACTAATATAATTTCGTAAAATAGATACATGAAATACCTTGTGCATACGCCTCAAAGAATCAGGCAAGGTTAGTCGATAATCCATAGGTCCTTTATTTTCCACAACCTCAAAAGGTCCCACAAACATACCATATATTTGATCATCCTCTCCAAACTTGATCGAACTTTTATGCGGTTTTACTCGCAAGAAAACGATGACGCAAACCTCATAACTACGGTCAACGCGATGCGAATAAGCACAAATATTCTTCCAATACTACGCTTCTTTAATCCTTTGTCTTATCGATAGCATATTTTCTTCCATTTCATGGATCACTTCCGGTCCCACCATGACCCTATTCTAAAGTTGATCCCAACTCAACAGTTTCTGACGCAGTGTCCCGTAAAGAAATTCAAACGATGTCATCTTAATCGTACTCTAGTAATTGTTGTTGTATGAAAACTCTACCAATGGAAATAAGTCTTCCCAAAAAAAAAATTGATCCATTACATACCTACACAACATATCCTCCAAAATCTGGTTTGTTCTTTCTATTTTTTTGTCTATCTCTGGGTGATATGTTGTACTAAAATTCAGTTGTGTTCTCAATGCTTCTTGGAAACTGGTCCAAAATCGTCATGTAAACATCGATCCATGATTGGATATGATCTTTCTTGTTATTCCATGTAACCTTACAATATCACTAACAAAAACTATAGATATATCCGGTGTCTGATACGTCATACGCACTGGAATAACCTGTGCACTCTTTCTCATAGTGTCAAATACAAAAAAAATTGAATCATATCTCCTTACCATCAGTGGCAATCCAACAATAAAATCAATCAAAATTGCCTCCTATTTCAATTCAGGAATAGTGTGTGGTTGTAACAATCTTGTTGGATGTTTATGCTCAACCTTCCCTTGCTGACATTCTAGAAATATCGCCACGTAACTAACTATGTTCGCTTTCATTTATTTCCCAAAGAATAAAGGCTTAAGGTCTTCCTTCATCTTAGTGATTCCTAGATGAGCCATGTACATTGCTCGATGCGTTTCACTTAATATCAGTTTCCTCAGTTCATCATTAGGAGGTACATAAATTCTGTTGTTATACCTCATTATTTGTCGCTCTCAATTGAATAACCTTCATAATTTGGTACCATCATGGTATCTTGTCTAATATTAGCCTTAACTTCCTTGTACCAATCATCGTCAATCTATAGAGCTAGAATCATTTTTTGCAGATTCATCTTAAGAGGTATTATCGAGAATACGTGTGGTCTTTGAATCAACGCATTGGCTACTTTGTTCACCATTCCTTTAATGTAAGTAATCTCAAAGACTTATTCGCTAAGTAATTGTCACCAACACCTCTGTCACATGTTCAAGTCACTCTGAGTAAATATATGTTGTAATCCACAATGATCTACCTTTAATTTGATTTTTCATCCAATTTGATAATGTCTTCATACTCTCAAGGAATATACAATTTCTAATAAATCCAAGTCATGCATTACGTACTTTTCCTCACGCCTTCTTAATTTCCTCGAAATGTAAGCGATCACTCGACCATCTTGCATCAAAACTCCATCTAAAACTTCCTTGGATGCATCCATGCATAACAATAATTCTTTGTCCATGTTGGGGACCTTAAGTATTGGCGATGTTGTTAACAACTCTTTAATCTTTTGAAATGCTTCCGCGCATTTGTCTGTCCATACAAATTTCTTTTATTTCTTATACAATTCCATGATTGGATTTGCTATCTTCAAAAAACCTTCGACGAATCATCATTAATATCCTGCCAAACCCATAAATCTACATACCTATTGTATGCTTGTCAATGCTGGCCATTCCATAATAGCCTATAATTTTACTGGATCCATAATGATACCTTCTCCAGATATGATATGTCCCAAGTAATGAATCTTTGACTGGTAAACAAAACATTTTGATAACTTCCCATACAATTTGTTTTCTCTATTGTAGAACCAATCTAAGGTATCTGTCGTGCTCTTCTTTCATCTGAGAATAAATCAATATGTTATCAATAAATACTGTAACAAATTTGTCCAAGTATTCGCAGAACACCACATTCATCAAACTCATGAATACCCTTGGGGCGTTTGCCAAACTGAATGGTAAAACTGTAAACTCATAGTGTCCAAATCTCGTCTTAAATGTGGTTTTAGGGATATCTCCCTCCTTAATCCATAATTTATGATATCACGATCTCAGGTCAATAATTGAAAACATTGCTTCTCCCTTCATCTGATAAAATAAATCATATATTCTTGGCAATGGATATTGATTATTTATGGTCTCTTTGTTCAATCGATGATAGTCTATACAAAGTCTCCATGATCCATCCTTATTTCTCATGAAAATAACTAGCACACCCCATGGAGATATGCTTGGACACATAAGTCCCAAATACAACAGCTCCTTCAATTGCATTTTCAAATCCTTCAATTTTGGTGTCGACATCTATTAGGGACTCGTAGGGATGATTTTAGGTGCTAAATTTCGCTCATGGGATAATTTTCCATGGTTTTTACCAAAAAAAGATTTGTTATTCTAAAAATGATTCTCCCAAATTCTAAAGGACAAAATTAATTAAATTACAAATAACCAAAAATTTATATAAACTATATAAAATCCTTAGAAATTTCAATATTTTTTCAAAAATATAGCTAAACATTTATAGTTGGCATATGGAGGATTAGTAAGATTCACCAAGGTTTCTACATTTTAAAATATATTTCAATCCTTAAAATCATCCTTGGTAGGGAGTTCTTGTAATAGTTTCATTTCTAGGTTTCAGATCTATGGTAAACTCCAATTCTCTCTCTGGCGGGAAACTTCGTAATTCTTCAGGAAAGACAACGACAAACACTTGTACTACAGGAAGGTTTTCTAATCCTTTTGTTTCTCCATTTTTGTTTACTTCTAAGATTGCATACTAATTACATCCTTTGAGCATATTCTTCTGAAATTGGAAAGAATAAATAAACCTCAAAGATACTCCCTGGTTTCTTCCAACAATTACTCTACTCTATCCCAAATCATCCGTTAAACTTAACCATTTTCTCTTACAATTAAGTATCATATCATGCAATTCCAACCAGTCCATGCCAATAAATATGTCATAAGACCCTAATATCATGACATATAGGTTAGAAATTGTTATAAAGTCGCCCAAGTTAATACTACAATCCATAAATTTTCCTCCAACTTTTTGTTTGGCCATTTCTATGTATTTGAACTTGTTGTGCTTGACTACATTTACCTTAATTCACTTTAGTGCTTCACTATAAATAAAACTCTGTGTATCTCCTAGATCTACCAAAATACTAAATTTTTGATCGATGATCATACCTGGCATCTCGAGCATAATGGAGTAGTGCTCATCCTGGTGGTTTTTCACCGATGCATGGATCATGTGGGCCTTGCCCAAATCTACAACTATAGTGGGTCCAAAAGATGTGTCTGGTATATCCTTCTCAAGTGGACAATATCGTTGGTAATATGGCTCTCTGTTATGAAATAATTCCCCTCCAGACAAGTGAATATTCCCTTCGATTCTATACCCCTAATACCAATATGGAAAAACACAAATGGACACTGACATCTCTTTGAATTATGTTTTAACTAATCAAAAAGAGAGAGGGGGAGAAAAATTGTGATGCACGTTGTTTTGAAGTTTGTCCTCGTTGTTTCCAATTCTAGTTCGATATTCAAACTCATTAGCACAACTTGACACCTGTAATGAAATGAAAAATAAAGAGAAACAAAGAACTCCTACTCTATGAGATTAGATTAAACAAATCCATCTAGAATAATGGAAAAGGACATGCACGAATACACAAGATTGAAGGGAAAATACCAAGTATATTGATGATAATTTTTAAAGCGATACTTACAATCATGGATGTTGATGAAGAAACCTCTCCAAGTCCTCCTCATCCAACAACTTTCTCAAAAGATCCTCGATCAGAATGACAATGCTTTTGTTGATTATTTTCCTCCTTGTTCACCATGAGAATGCCTCCATTTATATGATTTGGGAGCCCCAACCACCTTCGTTATATTTCGGATTAGTTGAGGATATGAATCCATAAGTTGTGGTATCTCCCTTAGATGCAGACTAGGGGTTAGATTTTATCCAAACCAAATTGAATCATCCCCAGCTGTCCTTAGAGAAAAACGAGATTTCATCCCAATATTTTCTCAACCAATCAACGCTCGTTTACAACGGGAAAAAGAGTGCTACAACTCTCCCTACTAGATAGAAAGAGAGCGCTAGTGCTCCCTGCATATGAGAAGGGGAGTGTTGATATTCCAATTTTTTTCAAGATGACCAATTCTCATAGAAAAACACTTTTTTTTGTCTTTCAAATGATGTGGCTTTTTCTTCTAACATGTTCTATAGGATGTATCAAGTGTTTCCATGGTTTCATTAGCAATGCGACACATGACAAAAAAATGTGACATTTATGACACTTGTGAAAAAATTGTGATACTTGCGACACTTGCAAAAATGAGAATGTGACATTATTGAAGTAATTAATTTTTAAGTGTAATAGGTTTCCCCCCAAAGTGTGAAGTCAGAAGATGAAAGATGATGACTGAAAAACTTTATAGATTCTTCGAAGCAAGGGTATGGAGTCGGGGAACCTGGTAGAAGTTGCACACAACCATCAAACAAATTTTAATATGTGTTTCAATCCAAAGGAATGCATACCTATGCTTGGGTAATAAATGACTCAAAGTATGGCTGCCAATAAATACACTATGGATCCATGATGAGATTGACTAAGGGTATGGCCACCAGTGATACAATGTGGATCCATACTTCTACGACATGGATTGATCGTAGCCACCCAAAATAAACAGTGGAGCTATCAGATGATAAGACATAGCGATAAACCAATACAACGTGGATCTATGTGACAACATAAGTAATAGCATGTTCAAATGATTTTCTTCACAACCTGTGAAAAGTATATATCATAATGAATGCTCAACCTAGTGTCTTCATCCCAATCCAAATGTAGTACAAATCTAACCATGTGAATAGATGTCTTGACATAGAACATGGTAGAAACTACTTGATTACCGGTCATTGAGGTGAATCTTTAAAAAGTGTGAGGGAAATCACCAGTGATGTCAATGACTCCTAAGGTACCTAAGTACAATCTAATGAATGTGATAAATGAGTTGGCATAAAAAATTCATGGAATCATCCAATCAAAATTCAATGATGTAAACCCACTATTGGAAGTGAGGAGGATTGCCATTGAAGCATGCAAGTACCAAGGTACTAATTGGTTTCTATGTATAATTATCGGATGATGTGTTGAAGTCAATGGGGAAATACTTGTCAAAGGAGGGCCTTGATGTATTTTTAGTCATCGACACAAAACTGACACAAGAAAGTGATGAGATATAGAAAATAATCATAGAGCAACATGGGTATGGAAACTGGTAATTTTGTAGATGGATCACTCTTGTGGATACTTCCCTTGAACACTGAGGCACAACGTGAGCCTTGGAAGAATAAATGCGAAGTGGACCAAAACATAACATAGTGGGTGTTGTGACATTATTCATATGAGTCAAAGGAGTGGAAAGACTCATAGGATTGGTTCATTGTAGAGGTTTAGAACATTATGCAAGTGTTCAGGGTGATGGTTAAAAGAAAGTGTCGTGTTCAAGGGTGACTACAAGAGTTGTTTACAAAAGTTCTCAAGAAACTTGACCTGCTTCCTTAAATTTTTCCCCCATCTAGATAGATGAGTACCTCTTTTTAATTTAATGAGATTGAAGAGGATAACACATGCTCGATATAACTCACCTTCAGTAAGATCCTCTTTCTTTTTGTAATGAATTGGAAGAAGTTAGGGTTAGTTCTCAAAAGGGCCCTTCAATGTGTAGATTTAGCGAATCTAGAGAAGGAAAACTCAGTGGTTTTTCATGTTTAGAGAGTCTGAAAAAAAACTTAAAGATGACTCCAGGGTTGTCCTTTTTCGTAATTCTGTTCCCCGAGGTCTGAAATAGAGATAAACTATTACTCGAAATATGCCATTTCGAACCTTTTAACGAGTGTGAAAAGAAGCAACATCACTTGGCAATCTTTTCATATTTAGAGAGTCTAAAAAGAGCTTAAAGACAACTCCAGGGGTTTCCTTTTTCGTATAACCTTTACGAATCCTAAAAAGTGATAAAAGTATAGTCAATTACATTCTCATATATTTGTGAGCGCGAGAAAGAAAAAATATTATTCTCATTGGTGTTACAAGGTTGCCGAAAGACACTACTTGAAATCCTATAAAAACAAACTATTATGGGCATAAGACATTAGTAATTTCTCAAAAAATGATTAAAACCTCAAAAAATAACTTTATAATAAGGATAAAATATCAAAATGAACCTATCAAATATCAAAATAGGTCAAAATTTCATTTTACCATTTTGTTTTTACCATTCTCCTCTAGATTTTGGATTGTTAACCTCTTTAGAGTGTTTTTTTCGAGTGACGGTTGTGGGAGATGTGAGCGATCATTTTCAGATTTTTCTAGACCATGTTAGTTATCTCTTCCTCCTCATCATTTTCATGTTTTTTTACAGCATTTTAACCTTTGTTTTGAGTGTTCTAGGCTCCTAAGGAAGCCCTAGAGCGTCGAACCAGATCGATGCTCCCTCAAGGCACTGAGGGGAAAGTCGAACCAGATCGATGCTAGCTCAAGGCACTGAGGGGAGCATCGATATAGATTTCAATGCATCGGTTCATATATCTAGGGAACGCTAGTGCTCTGTAGGTTTCTTTGAGGGAGCTCAAGGTGCATAACTAAAATTATTTTTGAGTTTTTGGCTAAATAGAAGCATTTTTTCTCCATAACATTTTGACTAATGATGAGTAAATGTTGTATTTTCATATTTAATCTCTAGCTATCCTATTGGACACACCTACCACTTTTCATATTTAATCTCTAGCTAACCTATTGACACACCTACCACACTTAGGAGGAGGGGTGAATGAGTGTGGGGATCTTTTTCCCAAAACTTCCCTCTTACACAAAAATCCTTAGTTAACATTCAACATTTGCTCATTACTCATTGTTGTCATTTATAATAAGTTAGATGTGAATACATATCGAAACATATATCAACAAACATATCATCAACAAATCATCTCCACAAGAAAAACAAAGAACGCAATGTGTACAATTCTTTCTTTTTATTATGGACTTCAATCGTGGGGTTTTTCAGCAACAATCAAATAGAGTACAACTCTTCTACAAGAGCACCCAACTCTATATATGCATGACTCAGCTTATATTCTCAGAACCAATTGAGATGAGGTAACAACTCAACATATATCAATATGTACTATAAACAAGTGCATCAACTATGCACCAACTTGTGCCAAACAACTCAGAATCAACTTGTACCATAAACAAGTGTATCCAACCATAAAACAAGTATATACCAATCATGTTTCAAATACTCATAAACAATTACTCATCAATAAGTACCAAACATCATCAACTATACACCCTATGTATGTTCCAACTCATCAACTCAACTGCTTGTCTAATCCATGACTAGTTTTGGATTAGCCAACAACCCCAACTTAAAATAACCATAACTTTATACCTGTAATGATTAAAGATCTGGAAATCATACACAATGTTATTCAAATATGTTTATGCAATTCCTCTAGGTGGAACTACTTAAACCTCTTAGAAAAGGAGTTAGAAAGTAAAAATGACATACCTTATTGAATTCTAGCTTATTCTAGAGAGTGACCTCAAAGAATGTTACACAAAATGTTCATTGAATTGATCTAAAACTATTAAAACATAACATAGATTGTAAATTCCTAACCAACACATTTTTGTCTCACTAAATTTGTATCCATATGAAGACGCGGTGATGTTTTAATTAAACACACTGCTTTTGACTAGTTTCTGGATTTCATACACAAAACCATGTTTTCTATGGAGTGTAACTCCCAAAATACAACGTGACCCACACAAGCTTAATTTTTACCAAAGACTACTTGGGTATGTTTTCTCAATGGAATAGAAATTTCACAAATCACAGAAAAAACAAAGAATAACGTCTGTGCCACCAACCCGTCCTCCCACCAACTGTCTCCTACCTTCCTTCTAAAATCTCAAGGTCTTGATATCTTATATCACCACCTATAGATCTTCAATATTATTAAGGTTCCACACCAAAATGCTCAAGAAGCTTTCTACAAGAAGCTCTCCATCAATACTCCAAAGATATCTTCCTCACAAGAAGCTCTCCATTGATCCACGTGCATGACCTACAAGAGACCATAGCCATCTTATTTATATTTTCATCCTCTAGGTCACTTTAACCCATTTCTATGTCACTTCTTAACCCCACATTTTTCTATTTTAGGGTTAACCACTTTCCCATAAATATAAATTTCAAATATGTTATCATTTAAATATTCCTTCTTGATTTTCTCTCATCTTACTTTATCATTTCTTGATTTTTCATCTCTTATTATTTAAATAATCCACCTTTGACTTTGTCACCTTACATTATCATTTAAATAATGATTTTTTTTTTTATGTCACTTAACCCATTTCTAGGTCATCAATTTAACCTATTTTCCTTTATTTTTAGGGTTAACCACTTTCCATAAATAGCTGTCTCCTCCAACACTTTACTTCATTTAAATATTCCTTTCCTTGATTTTGTCACCTTACTTTATCATTTCTTGATTTTGTCACTCTCTTTATTATTTAAATAATCCACCTTGACTTTATTGGCCACTTCTAATTTTATCATTTAAATAATGATTTCTTCTTTTAGGTCACTTTGACTTCTTTGACCTTTAGCTTCAAGCCTTCATGTGGGGGTCCTTCTATCTTCGTAAGACCATAACTCTCAAACCATGAGGAGTTGGTATATTACACATACCAATCGAAATGGAATGACAAACACCATCCATGTAGGATAGTTTCACTAACAATTTCCCTGATCTCATCTCGCTATTTCACATACAAGCATGGGTCCTCCAACCATTCTTCTAGGATAATCAATCCGCAGTTGATCTTCCCATGAGGTATTTCACCATAAGGGGACCACTTTGGAGTTCATCCATTTGTTCACCTTATCCATCATTATAAGACAATAATGAGAGCATGGCCCTCCCACCATTCTTCTAGGATAATAACTCAATCTGCAAAGTGTCTTCCCATGAGGGCTTTCACCATAAGGGGACCACTTTGGAGTTCATCCATTTGTGCACCGTATCAATCATGATAAGACAATAATGAGTCATCTATACATTTTTCCAGCAATGCATCATATACCAATGAAACCACATCGATCCATCTTCATCATGTATCAATGACAACTCATTGTTCCATCTTCATCTATGCATTCTTGTCAAGGACAATACATATTATATTACATCAATGATCAATCAATCAATCCTTTGACATCAATCAATCACTTGACATCAATCAATGACATCAATCAATCAAACCATTGGCATCAATGACAACATGATCCAACATATCCATGATGGAGTGGAAAGAGCATGATCATGATTTTGATGTTATTTTTGCTCTGCAAGACCCTCAAGCGAGGGAGACCTTGAGAAACTGTGGTTTGCTCCAATAATTCAAGCTTCAAAACATGAGAAAATAAGTACTATTGCTTGAGTATTTGATTGTTCTATGGGACGACACTGAGAAAGAGTTATGAATCAGACCACACATGCTTGAAATAGAACTAGATGATGTATATTTTATAATAGGGCTCTCGGGGAGAGGGGCACCCATACTCTTGTCCGGACATCGGGAAACTTTGCAACTGATCAAGGAATACGTTGTCGAGCATTCCATACCAGGGTCACGATTGGTGGGTGGACGGATTGTGATAAAGGATGTGAGAGATTTAGCACTTCGATCCATTCTATTTTCCAACACCAAGTTGGTGGGGAGAACCAATACCCTCTTGGATTCTAAATCACATATCTCTTATTCCATACAATATATAGAACCCAGATTGTTCAATTGGAGTGTCGGGTTCCTTAGGAATGTCAAAGAACAAATATCCAAATGTACGACCGATAGACAAAAATAATTCGGATATGGTTCCTTTTTAGCTTTGTTTTTCTTAGAGAGGGTCCCCGAGATATAACCACAGGTTGCATTGATAACCCATCTCATGATAGAGCCTCGTATGGAGAGGTGGACCATCCTTTCCCCTAGGTTGGGGACTGAGCCCTCAACGTTCAGATTCACCGTTGACTTCTTCGCATGGTGGAGGAGGCAGCTAGTGGTTATTGAGGAATTCCCCTATGTTGGGGTAGATTTCAAAGGTAGCATAGACCCGGTACTTCCCGAGAGGATCCAATTGGATGCATTAGGTATGAAACATAACCTTGCAACATACATTTGGTTTTTCTTTTTTATTTTATATGTTTTTGGTTGTACAACGAGGAATCTGAAATATTTTTTTTCATCATGCAGGCAAAGGTTCATCACGTCTGGTCAAGAAGATGTTGGGGCATTGTGGATATGCAGAGGAACTAGTTGAACATGACGTTGTAGCAGGAGGGCTCCGAGAGTTTGAGAGGAACCTCTAGGGTTTGACGATGGGTGTCCCACCCCTTAGGAGGCGCAATGTGTGTCTATGCTTTCCGCGACATACAATTAGGGGTTTTGAAAACCTCAACCATTTGCTTCGTCGGGTGATATGAGAAGTAGTGTGCTATGTAGAGCACAACATGATACAAGATGATAATTAGGGTCCTCATTTGATTTTGTCTAGTCCTTATGATGATATATGGGCATGAAGGGTGTAACAACCCTAATTGATCAATTTTATCATAGTTTTTAATTTAAAATTAATTTATTATTAAAATATATTAATAAGTCTTTTATTATTTTATTATTAAAATGTGGGTGAAGTAATTAATGGGGAGATAAGGTTGTTGGGAATTAATGGGGGGATAAGGTTGTTAGGAGTTAATGAGGGGAATTTGAGAGAGGAGGATAAGAAAGAAGGGGAGAACTTGGAAAAGCAATATATTATTTCTATTTGAGGATTTCATAATTTCTAAAAGGGAGAGGAGGAGGAGGAAATTGGAGGAAATGTTTTTTTTGTTTTGTTTTTCGGAAGCTCTCACAGGGCATTGTTGTTGCTGAGAATTTTGGGCTCGGGAGCTAGGAAAATGCAAGGATTCTTGGAGCTAGGGAGCCGGAGAGGTTGTTCCTAGTTGGCTGGGAGGTTAATATTCAGTCTAGGCAAGAATAAGAAGAAAAGAGACTAGATAACCAACCTGCAGGTGGAGGTATGTATTATGATGTTGTTATCATTATTTTTTTGTTCTGCTACTATGTTGTTTTTATTATTCTATTCTTGTTATTCTCATTATGCTAATCTCATCCATAGGTTGATGTTGTTTATTTCTGGTATAAGGAAATAATGAAAGAAATTATAAACTAAATTCAGTAGGAGATTTTAGAAAACTTGTATTCATTTTGAATACTGAAAAATAACTAGGCTCTACATATGATATCAGAGCCCAGTTTCAAAGCTGACACCTGGGCTTGACCATTCACAACACTGAGATTTTGTCTTCATTTGCAATCCAATTTAGGATGTTACACTGATCCGAGGGAACAAACACATAGATGTATACCACTAATCGAATGAAATCTGAGGGATACAAATCATAAGGAGATTTAATCTAGATCTACAATATATTTTGAATATATCTGGCAGCCATAATACCAGTACAACACAGAACAGACAGAAACCCAAAAACTATAAGCAAACTACATCTCTACCAGACACCCAGACCCGCAAATAGTCTGCATCCCATCCACTGGATATGACAATTTATTCAACTATATAAGTTTATTCAACAGATACTGATTTGCATATATATTTAGATCGCCAGGAGGAGGTCGGTCATGGAATTTTCATCAGAGTGTCCAAGCTTGCTCTGCCAGATGAGAGAGCAACCCACCTGCTTTCGTCCCACCGACGAAGACGTCGATGCCGACGATGGCTTGAAATCCGTCACGACAAGAGATGTGTTAAAGTAATCTGGAACTTCTGTAATTATCCTATCCTCCTCCACAGTCTAGACGTGAATCCAGTAAACGGATTCGTCCTCGTGACCTTCCACAACTACCTTGTTGCCAAGCACAGTGACTGATTGGGGAGGGTAAACAAAAATTGTTTAATCTGTGTAGAAATGCCAGTGAGAACAGACATCAAACAGTGTCAATACACTGGTGGGCCGTGAAACCACCACTCCAGGTCGGCGCCAAAATCCTCTGCACTGTCTCTTCATTGCCTGTCCCCAGTGCCTCGTAAAGCCGCCGCACCACCGCCTCACGTCACGAAAATTGGGTTTCACCCGCCCTCCCAAATTTCCGTGATGGGGCCTCCAATTTGCCGGTGAAGGACTGAGAGCATTATGACGGATCCTTCTCCCTAAGTTTTGCTTGTTTTTGTGCCATGAAAATAGAGTTTCACCCGCCCTCCAAAATTTGTGACGAACTCTCCAGTTCGTTGAAACAAAAAAAATTTGGGAAGTTTTTCGCCAACATTTCCTGGAATCAAGGGTCTTTTGGTGCTATTTCATAGGCATTTCTTGGAAACGTTACATTGGACCAATGGACTTATTCCTATGATGCAAAGGAGTTTTAAGCTAACCTCAAGAACTAGCCCTGGTTAGTGTCAGCTAGACTAAACTGGTGTAAATAAACCCAGGCGAGGGTTTGGAGGGAACCCTACGGTAAGAATCTTTGATATAAGGAGAGTAATTCGTTAATCGATCATATCAGTGCATATATTGAGATCCTTGTTTGGGAAAGATCTGTACATCGCCCTCAGTTCTCTGGTTGTCCATCTTCACTTCAAGGTACCCACGTCAATTGTGATTCCTCTATGTCTTTTTATACAAAAGAAAATTGTTTGATTTGCATTCTATAGGTTTTTTTTTGTTTTGGGGATTTAAGAAAAAATAAAAAAATTAAAATTCAACGGTAGGCATCAGGAATTGATGCATTTGAAGCTAGAATGATGCCCTTAGATGCCCACATTAGGATACCATTCAACCATTAGATCTGCCAATATGTGAACTAATAGTGGAGTCATATCTTTGAAAGAATAACCTTCCAGCATTGGGTTTGAGTTGTGGATCTCTAAATTTTGACCATAACACACAAAGAAACCGTTTGAACACAAGGACGCCCCTGTCTTCTCATACGCCATGAAACAAGAATCAAATTGACCCGCCTATTTATTTGCTTCAATTCTATCTTGTACTGTGTGAAAAGATATGCCCTTGGGTGCTTCAAAACAGATTTGATCTCGGTCCAGGTCAGCGATATACCAATCCATTTCAGTCTGCAAACATCATGCCTCTTGCTGGACTAACACTTCATACTCAATTCCACATAAAGTTTTTGAAACTGGATAGTTCTTCCTCAGCGGTGGCCCTTTGACACAATGAAACCCGTCTTCATGATCAATGATGTTCGGGCTTGTGGGATTGACGAGGTATCAATTTTTTTTTTTTCCATATCTGCTTTGTCACTTGTCTTGACATCAAGAATCCAACTGCAAATTTCCATGATGTTAATCCCTACACCTTCATCTAGACAGTTTTGGGGATAAAAGTCTGGATAGGGATCCTTATTTATTCCATCAACTTCATCGGACCTTATGGGCTCTGTGTGTGTAACCTATGCTATAGAACAATAATTGCTAATGCTCTGCTTTACTTCTGAAATCAAATGCTGGAAACTGTAATCCCATTGAGTGTCATCTCCATCAGGATTTAACATACTAAATAGTGAAATTAGAACTGGCGTAGAGACTCGAGGGTTTGGATGACTGTGTCTTCCTGCTATGACACCATCTGAGAAGCAGACTTGAACCCTGGATCATGAAATATGTCTATCATAGTCATAGCCCGACGTTTCATTTTGCTATAGTCATCATGAAAATACTTCATATATGATTTGAGACTATCGGCGTTCCAACTCAAAAGGGCCGAGGAAATAAAAAAAACATGCTCCAAGATGTTCCAATCCATTCTCACGAATGATCTCAATTTTTGGAAGGTCATGAATATCGTTTCCATCTACATATAGGGTCTATTTATATTTATTATCTGGCCAATTTTTTTTTTTATGCACCAAAATCAGAGAACTGTGGCATACTCCCTTTTACGTGTAGCAAGTCTTCCAAATTGGTAAAAAGCTGTCCCTTACCCTTCTGCTAATTCCCCTGGTCTAGATCATAGTTTTCTTTAATTCTGGACAAAGAGATGTGTTTGCAACAATCCTTTTATTTGTTTTCCAAACATGGATATCCACCAATTGCCTCAGGACGATAAGGAATTCTATCCTCCAAACAAGTACCTGAAGTGAGAGGGCTTGTTTGTGCTTCATAAGGTTTAGGGAACAAATTGGCCTGATGCTCTTGTTCACCATAAATACGGGCTTCTCAAAGTACAAAATGTAAGATCTATGACCCTTTTATTCCAAGTTGAATAGCACGTATGTTCTGGGGAGTGAATCATACATAAAATCAAAATGATCAAAGCTTACCTTCTATCCTTTAAGATAATTCCCAATTTTTTTCTTCATCAATGGATGTCTTGGTAGGCCTCTCATTTTCAGTGCAGGCAGGAACACCATTTTGTTGTTTGTCATCCAGATTTGTTAGCTTGGCATGGAAAATTGAATGATTCCTATCACCACATAATCTCTAACATGTTTGGTATTCTTCAGACCAACCATCTCCATTTCAAATTTTCTTGAAATCCGAAACATATACTCAGTATTTTGCAGAGCTTGGTTATATTTTAGGGCTAGGATTAACCATGGTATATTCACATGCTACCCTCTTTTCATCCATCTTGGTGTTAATGGCCAAAAACTGATATGAGTTTGCACCTGGGATGTCTTCTGCAACTAGATTGCAAGCAGCATTGTCCTCAAAATGACTATTGGCAGCCAAAGGGAGAGATCTCTTGGTTTTCATTTCATAAGGCGAATTGGCCACAGGCCTATCATCATCCCCATCATGGCTGTTTTTAGCATCTTGGTTTTCATTTCATAAGGCGAATTGGCCACAGGCCTATCATCATCCCCATCATGGCTGTTTTTAGCATCAAAAGATAACACACAATGTGAATCTTTGTCATCTCATGGACAACCTGCAACATAGGGAATCGAACCCGAGACACGGACTGTAGGAGATATTCGACCCGCTGATTAAACGGGATAGAATAGGATTTGAGTAATGGGAACAAAGAGAAAGAGAAATAAAACGAGGCAAATCGAAGAAATGAAATAAAATAGGAAGGAGTGGAGCCGAGGACAGGATATAAAGCGGGCAATATAAAGCCATATTCTAGAATCTATACTATTCTTTAATTTTTGTATTTAACATCAACAGATCTGTTGTTGATTCAGATTTTATTTATTTTCTATTTGTGCCTGCCATTCAATGCATGTTTTAGTTTGATTTCTTAATCTGGGTTGAGATATATTTTACATATTCATCATGCTCATCAGCAGAACACGAACTCTATCCCCAGCATAAATAATTTTAGGCTTTAAACAAAACAAGGTTCAAACACAATGCATAATTCTTGACAACATCAAATTATCTGTCCGACTTGATATAGCCAGCTCTTAACGAAACTTGAGTAGAATTTGTAGATCTGCAAGAGGCAACATGCTAGCCACAGAAATAACCTCCTTGTAAATGATGCTGCCCACCTTAGTGCAGTGCAGCTAATAAATGACTCCTCTCCTATCCTTCGTAAAAAGCTAACCTACTTGTCATAATGTGGTCTTCGGATACCCGTTTCTCTGCCCAAGTTCAAGCAGTGAAATTCCCTCTTTACTGCCTGCTCTCCTTTGTCAGAAACGGACTCAGGCCACTTAATGCACCGCTTAACTCAACCACAGTCCCTCCTCACTTAACTCTACTTAAGAGCCGAACCCCAGGTTGGTTGGATTTAGATATCCATTACTTGTTGGACTTGATTGAGCCTTACAATCTCACCTTGGACTAATATGTTTGTATTTCATCATAATTGGTAGAGGTAAAAGAAGATTCATTCAAATAAATATAAAATATATAGAGCTCGACTTAGTAAGAGTCTAGTGAGCTTGTCTCTTTTGTTTTAATAATAAATCACCTTGGACTAATATGTTTGTATTTCATCATAATTGGTAGAAATTGGTAGAGGTAAAAGAAGATTCATTCAAATAAGTATAAAATATATAGAGCTCGACTTAGTAAAAGTCTAGTGAGCTTGTCTCTTTTGTTTTAATAATAAATTGAATTTTTTTTTTGAGATTTTATTAATAATGAATTAATTTTTATATTTTTTTGTGACTTTATTAATTGGTTAAAAGGGGATGGTGACATTTTTTTCATTAAAGTTTAACTTTAAAATATATTTCATCTTATAAAATAGTAAGTTTGTCATTTTCATTGAATTAAGATGAGTGTAATATTAAATGTATAGTCTGATAAATTGGATGAATATATCATTTGAGGTATAGCGTGACATCCATATCTTGAGAAGTGGTGGATGTTCAATGTATTTAAGTTTGATGAAATATTTTGTAATATTTTTATTTAAATTGGGGTTTTAGTGAGGATTTCTATTTTTCCATTCATTTTTGCATGTGTGGTGAGGTGATAAAGAACATTTTGAGTATAAATATGCTTCCACCATAATTGAACCTAAGTTTTTGTATTTATATTGGATATAGTTTATTGAACATTAGTTTTGTTTTCCCAAATTAAGAAAGCTCGTGTCTCAACCATAACTTTGTGTATTTTAAGCACTTATTCTCGACATGACTTGAGAGGTCTATACCAATAGCTTGTGACTTTTTAATTATCCTATTCTATTTGCTTACAATTTAGCTTATAAAGGGATCTCAATGCTTTCTAAATTAACTCTCTAATCAATAAAAACCATTATTCTACTTCTCCTCTATGGTAGCTTAAGCTCAAATCTGAAAACTCAAGGAATAAAAATGAAGAATGATGGACAAGAACCCCTTTGCATGTCAAAAATCATAGAATATGTTTGGATTTAAGAGATACCACATGCCTTCATATGAAGGACATGTATCTCATTTTGGCAACTAATCCCAAGGTAAAAAGACTAAGGATAATCATAAAGGAAATATTTAATTAACCTAAGGTTAGAGAACTTAGGGCAACAATAAAATAATATTATTCTCACTTAGCCCCATAAGCTTCATTTCTTTCCCCACTCGCAGACTCATAGCCCTCTATTCTTTGTCCTTCTTCGCCTGTAGCCATTAGTGTGTTTATATTATTGATCAATGTACAACTTACAAGGCATATATGTTTGATTTATAACTATTCCATCATATACTTATACATTAGTGTTATTGGATAAATCCGTAAGTGCGGACACAAACCAATCTCCCTAGATCCACCTGGATCTAGAACAAAACACACCAGAACATGACGCTTTCCTTAAGTTTTAGATATTGAATTTACTAGTAGGAAGGAACAAGTAACATACCTTAGTATCGTTTCCTAGGGTCTTTGTTTCTCCTGCTTCGCTCTGGTGCTCCCGTGAGGTCAAGACCAAGACAACACGAACCAACCAAAGTGATAGCAATAGCATAAACTCAATAAAAACCTATGTATGTGATCAATGAATCATACAATAAAACACAACAAGCTTTATAGGAAAGAATCATATTAGTGTATCATATTAAATGTGAAAGAGAGATTACAACCATGGCCTTGATGTCGTAAGGTCCCTTCCAATTGTCCTTCGTTCCCCACACACTTCTTGCTCCA
>SNQJ01S0001386.1:163171-204776 GCA_010110895.2 Picea sitchensis
GACATTAAAATTCGTAGCATATAATCATGGTGTCAATCTAGTGATTGAGAAGTGAAGTATAAAATAAGCGAAAACATATGAGTAATATATGGCACGATAATAGTATGCATTAAAGTAGTAACATTATGAAAGGATATATAATATAATCATGTTAAGTAAGTATTAATAGTAATACTTGTAAGTATACAATATGGAGTTAATAATAATAGTAATATATGTTTAGATGAGTTAGTACATTGTGTTTAACCATGTGGCATTGATAGGATTATCATTATATGTAAAGATGACACACATACAAATTACAAACAAATAGTGAATATAAAGTTATCAAATACTATTTATGCTATATTTTATAAGTAAGTTAGGGGGGAATGCAAAAATGCCAAATGAATTAGGTAGAGTAAGTTTAAAAAATAAAAAAACATTGTTATAGCATGTAGGTATAGGTAAAGTAATATTGGTTATAATATAAATTGATTATATTAGTGATTGATGATAGTCCATATTCATAATAATAAGACAGGTATGACCAAATAGTCGAGTAATAGATAATGAATATGGAACTAAAAGTAAAGAGAAATGTAGTGGAAGGGCTATAAAGTAAAGGGGTCAATTATAATGAGTGATGGTAGTGACAACTTGAAAGTTATAATCATAAAGGACAATGTGGAAGGAATGTAATCCTTGATGGTATAAAGTATGTCGAAGGGATGCATGCAATATATAACATAATTATAATAAATGTATGAAGTACACACCGTAAAAATGGGTAATTATGCATGATATAATGGTAATAAATTAATTACAGGAGTTATGAAGTGAATTTAGGAAATAATAAATAATGTACAAAACATTTTAAGGGAATGCAATGTGTATGTTATAGTAATATATAAGGATAGTGTGTGATTTAGACAAATAGTTGGTGTGNATTCTCGCACCCTAGCTATAGAGCAACCTGCGAGGTGTTCGCACCCTAGCTATAGTGCAACCTGCGAGAATGGGTCATTCTCGCACCCTGCCTATATAGCAACCTGCGAACTTCCCTTTTTATAAGGTTTTTACATAGGAAAATGCAACTTCTTTTCTCGGGAAAAGTTCTTCTCTCTTCTCTCTTTAGGAACTGAGGCCACTGACCCCTCTGAAGGCAACAGATAGGTTTACATCATTAACGATCATAGGGATGATGAAAATAATGTGTAACAATTAGTAATCTAGGGATCAAAACTAGAGTATTACATCTAAAGCTATTTTCTTTACCAAATGACCCCATTAGGGGAATGAAGAGGAGGCGTGAATCATACATTTCAACTTAGGAAAGTGCATTGATTCTTTCAAACCTATAGAGGGTACAAAATAATTAGCATTGTTACAGTGTGAAGTGACATACAAGTAGGTAAGATGGAAAAGGTACATGTTTTATGCAATGTGATATATATAGCAATAAGGTGTTGACATGAAGGGTAGTTGAAGATAGTGAGAGGATATGCACGAAATGTACTAAGAACATAACATGGACTAAATGATGGTTAGAGAAAAATAGATGTAACATAAAGGTAATAAATAAATAATTATATAATACAAAGGTTATCGATGTAATACAAGGTGTGGGAATGTAAGAAATGCAACATGATAAGATGTTACAAAGGGTAGTAAACAATTGAGATAATGTGTAAAAAAAAAGAAATAATCATAATAATAATAATAATAAGTAGGGTAGAGCATAAAAGTAAGTGAGAGCATGAACCATAATTAATTACATTAGAGAGATGATTAAAGTCAACAACGATTGTTTATAATTATCAAGATACCCTAGGTGGGATTGTATGTATGACTTAAGGAAGTTTATATCGAACTCAATATAAGATTCACTTAACTAGAGAACTGATGATGAGCTAACATTCTAGCTAGTGAACAAACAAATAGACTATACTTTATATATGGGGGTCATATATGGAAATTAGGAAGAATAAATCTATAACAAAAGTGTGTCTTATCATTAATTAAATTAAAAGTGACAATAAAATAGAGTTGAGACACGGTAAGGTGCTTACTAAATAGGGGTAGTTGTAATCAATATATTAATAACCTCAACATGTTTTAATCAGTGAAGGTACAATGGGACCAATATAGAATAGGGTTTGTTATTATAGAAGACACATATAAGTTGTGTCATGATTTTTTCCTTATATTGAGAATGACCATAACTTTGGGAAGAAGTTCTGTTTTGAAGGGTGGGTGTATGTAATGCCACCTTTTGACTTAGATAGCGAGAATTACTTAAGGCCTAATCACCTTTTATTTTCTATTCACTGTGAAACTATTATTGATACACTTGAACTTTTAAGACGTATGAACCTACGTGAATGCCAATTCTATGAATGTTTAACGCTATTTGAATTATGATGGATATTATGCAATCTATTCTAACTTGAAAATTTTGACATTTAAAGTTGTTGGTATGTGGATACCGAATTGAGATTATGGTTAAATGCATCTACATGATGATAATTCATAGATATGTATGAGTTGTGTTATAGACTAATGTACAGGTCAAGAGGCTATGAAATAGCCAAAGAATAATGATGACAAAAGGTTGATGTCATGAACATCGACCAAGAAACAATATGGTATAAATTTTGTATGTGAAATTGCATTGGTTCAAATGCATTTCTATGATATGTGGACAAGTGAAGGTTTTCAGGTGATGAGACTGCCTAAAACTGAATATACAATGACAAAATTCCTAGCAACACAGTGCCACTGTATATTCCATGGTAGGGTGTGGACCCTAGTCCTATTAGGAGGGGTGGAGGCATTTCCCACACTGTATCCTCTGAAACCTGGAGTCATGGGAGGACGGTGTTAGCTCACACTCCCCTAGACGTGTGATGACGATTGTTAGTTGCCTGCTAGGGAAGCTTGGCCAAGAGAGTGACACTTCCGCTTATGGGTTCTATTTGGAATTAGGTCAATATAGTTGACGCTCCAAGATAGTCTAGCAAAGGAAGGATAGGGATGGAAGACAAAAGTAAGTTAGGGAGGAAGGATGAATAGAAGTAGTTGAGAGTGTGTGGGGATTTCGCCTTATAGAAGAATTTCTTGATTTCCTCTTTTTGAAAAAGAAAAATGTATGTATATATGTATATTTATATTTACTTAACTAAACTAAAATTATCTAAGTGAATGTAGCTTATGTTAAATTATTGTAAATGAGGAATTTTGTGAACATTTAAATAGTTTACTCTCTTTTATGAAATGAATGGTCATGTTGATTGGATTGGACGCACACAAGAATTACTTTAGGTGTGATAATTATTTTCATTAGTACATGTATGAGTCATGTATGTGCTAGATACACATGTATGCCTTGCACATGTACACTAGTATGTATAAGTGTTTTAAATTGACAATGTTGATTATTTGTTGCAAATGTATGAATCGTGTGTCGTTACCCTTGTATTTTGAATTAATCTAACTTCGGGACGAATTTTCTTGAAGGGTGGGTGTATGTAACAACCCTAATTGGTCAATTTTATTATAGTTTTTAATTTAAATTTAATTAATTATTAAACTATATTAATAAGTCTTTTATTATTTTATTATTAAAAGGTGGGTGAAGTAATTAATTGGGAGATAAGGTTGTTGGGAATTAATCAGGGGATAAGGTTGTTGGGAATTAATCAGGGGGATTTGAGAGAGGAGGATAAGAAAGAAGGGGAGGACTTGGAAGAGTGATATATTATTTATGTTTGAGAATTTCATAATTTCTAAAAGGGAGAGGAGGAGGAAAAGGAAATTGGAGGAAAGGTTTTTTGTTTTTGTTTTTGGGAAGCTCTCACAGAGCACTGTTGTTGCTGGGAATTTTGGGCTCAGGGGCTAGGAAACCACAAGGATTCATGGAGCTAGGGAGTCGGAGAGGTTGTTCCCAGTTGGCTGGGAGGTTAATATTCAGTATGGGCAAGAACAAGAACATGATCAAACATAAAAGAGACTAGATAACCAACCTGCAGGTGGAAGTATGTATTATGATGTTGTTATCATTATTTTGTTGTTATTGCCGCTATGTTGTTGTTATTATGCTATTGTTGTTATTCTCATTATGTTGATATCATCCATATGCTGTTGTTGTTTATTTCTGGTATAAGGAAATAATGAAATAAATTATAAACTAAATTCAGTAAGAGATTTTAGAAAACTTGTATTCATTTTGAATCCTGAAAAATAACTAGGCTTTACAAAGGGCCAAGTTGTTTCCCCGTTATGTACATTTTGATGATTTATTTGAATTTTTTTTTTATCATGCATATATATATATATATATATATAAACGATTTTTGCAGTGCCTATCTATGTTGCATTTTTTATCTTATGTGATGTTTTTGTGTACATATGATTTATGTTTCAAAATGTTTTATCTATGCACAAGATGCCAATCCGATATTTAATTAGCTAATCAATCTAAGGTTGTACTGAGTTCTCTCAATATGTGTCTGTATTGAAAAAATTCAAATGATCTTTCGAGACGACGAACCCTTAGGTGGAGACATAGTAAAACTAAGTTGTGAACGACATACTAATGATTAAGTTGACGGATCAAGAGTTGGGAGTCTAGGTTGATAATCAATTAATTTATACCTAGAGAGGAGGCTTCGGTTAAAATTTCGATGATGACATGATATTCTGCCATGTTATTGGTCAAAGATCCGAGGAAAATTCCTCCTGAACTCACCAACTCGCCAGAGTGGGAGATGACCCAAGCTATAGAAGCAATGTTCTGGGTGTGTTTACTAGTGCCATCAACAAACCTGAAATAGATGGGAAAGGGTGATGCCATCCATGCATTCAATCAAAAAGCAAAGTATAAGCAGTTGAGACAAAATGCGTGCACGTAAAATAAAATAAAGACCAAGTCAAGATTATATAGTGAAATAATGTACAAATCACACATGCGATATATTCTATGAATAGTACTTATTGAGGTAAATCCCATTTCAGTGCTCACCAAGAGACATTCCATCATTGTCGACTAACTCTTAGGTGCCTCTATGTAGTACACATTTTACGATATAAGGCCCATGCCACATGGGTTATAACTTTCCTTCCGTCATCTTGTCACGATCTTGATCATAGACTAGGACCAATTATCCTTCTGCAAAATCACGAGGTCGAACAGATTTCTCATATTGACATTTCATTCATTTTTGATACGTCTTGTTGATGAGAGAAACATCACGATAGGTTTTTTCCAACTTGGTTAAATATATGAATCGTTCCTCTTCAAGAAAAGTGTGAGGTAGGATTTCTATGGTAAGTTTCAATGAGGGGATCTCACATTCGATTGGTAACACCACTTCTATGTCATATACAAACTGGAATGGTGTGAATTCATTTGCAGTTTTAACTGAAGTTCGATAGGCCCATAGTGTGGAGAAGAGTTACAAGTGCCAAGAGGTTTTGTTGGTTCCCACCATGCATTGGAGCATGGTCTTCAGGACTTTGTTGATGGATTCAACTTGTCCATTTTCCCGAGGATAGTAGGAGGATGAGTTTTCATGGTGAAAACCCTGTTTGGTGCGCAACTCACTCATCATCTGGTTCTAGAAATGTGAGCCATGATAAGTTACAATATCTTGCAAGACACTAAATCAAGTTATTATGTGGTTGAACATGAAGATTGTTGCAGTGCATCCATCGTTAAGGATTGTAAGCATAGACTCAACCCATTTAGTGAAGTAATCAACGAAAACAATGATATAACCGTGGCCCCCGACTGAGGTAGGCTTACATTGCATAAAATTGATTCCCCATTTTGCAAATGGGTCAACGACGATAATGGGATGCAACAGAACAAGGTGGGTACATGCCATATTCTAAAATATTTGATAGGGTGGGCATTTTTTAATGACCTCGATGTAATATTTGAATATAAAAGGCCAAAAATAACAGACACATAATATTTTCTAGGTTGTAGCAATCCCAGAAACATGACCACCATAAGCTCGAAGGTGATAGTCATTTGACACTCGTTCAGACTCATCGTGGGTTAAATAATGTGATAGGACAATATCAATTCCACGGTGGTAGAATGTGTCGTCAATGATGAGGTAGCGTTTGGAGTGGTGTTGAATTTGACGTTATTTGTCACGTGAGATGTTCGGTTGAAAACGTTGAGTTTGAAGATAGAGAATAATATCTATGTACCAAGGATTGAATGTACTAATGAGGAACATGGATTCATTAGGAAGAGAATCAATGGAATTATTATCTTCATTAGTATAGGGAATATCACAAATCAATTGTGCAAAAACCAAGGATTTCTTAGCTTTTGATTTGGCAAATTTGAGATTGAATTCCTGGAGAATAACAATCCATTTGGAATATTTTCCTCCTTGTACTTGGTGAGTCAATATGTGGTACATGGGGTTTGAGTCTAAGATGACCATGGTAATGTGTAACAGAATGTAATGGTGAAATATCTGGAAGGAAATAAATTCTACCAGAGACAACTTTTCGACATGCGAATATTGAAGCTCGAAACTGGATAAACTCTAAGTCAAATAATATATCACATGTTCGTCACCATCATTATCCTCTTGTACTAACACCATAGCAATAGTGGAATAAAAGGAAACCAAATAAAGGATATAGTCTTTTGCATAAGTCAGTGGGTGAAAAATAGGTGTGTTCGTTAAGGCATGCTTAAGGGCATTGAATGAGCAGTGAGTAGCTTCATCCTAGATGAAAGGGGTATTTTTCTGCAACAATATCATAAATCCTTTAGTGATTTCGGTGTAATTACAAATGAAGCAGTGAACAAATTTTTCCTTCCATTCTAAACTTTGCAGTTGAGTGAGGTTGTTGGGAGGGGGTAAAACTAGAATGGCTTTGACTTTTAAGGGATCCACCCTAATCCTGTCTTTGAAGACTATGAAGCCAAGGAGGCTTCCTTCTTCAGCAACAAAAAATACACTTATGGGGGTTCAACGTATGTGGTAAAACCAACATAGAATAAAAATGGCTAGTAGCTGACCAATGTGGTGTCATCGATGAGATGATAGAGTGGGTAAGTCATCGAGGTAGGGTTCAACAATATGTTTGATATCGCAGAATGCATATGACATGGCCCACTGAAAAGTAGCTCCAACGGTTTTAATGGAAAAAGGTAGTTTCCAGTAAGAGAACATCCCCCAAGGGAAGATGGAGCCTATTTTATGTTGATCATTTGGTAGGATGTTGATCTAGTTGTATCCAGAAAATCCATCCATGAACAAAAAAATGACGCTTCTAGTGCAATTATCGATAATTTGGTCGATAAAGGGTTTACGATAATTGTCTTTAGGAAAATATTTATTAACATCCCTATAATCGACACAATTATGAATGGTCCCTTATTTATTAGTGACCAAAATGATATTTGAAAACCATTCAGTCAAAGGAATAGGATAAATAAAACCAGCCTCCAATAGTTTTTCAACTTCTGCCTTTATGGCCATCATTTTCTTAGTATGAACAGGGCGAAGTTTTTTTCTTATAGGTTTAATGGATGGGTAAGTTTTTATATCATGCACAATGATCGATGCATCGATCCCTGGAATTTCTTTGTAACTCCAAGCGAAGATGTTGCATAATTATTTGAGCAAGGTGGTATAACTTTCACCTTTTTTAGTTGAACAATTGGCACCTAGATGGATGTTTTCCACAATAGCTTCTTTGATTGATATGTTGACAGTAACCGTAGAAGAGATGTTTCCCAAATTCCCCTCGGAGATGGTATCTTGAGTGAGTATTTGATATTGGGGATAGTCGATGATATCACTAGGAAAGATAGAGGATATATCTTTCTCAATGTCATCCAAACTCAAAATAAAGGAAAAATGATGGTGTTTGTCATCCCACGGTGCCTCTTCGATGTTAATCATTTCCATAATAGATTCATTCAATGGAAAAATATGTAGGATGCAATCGAAAGTAGACGATAGGGACATTAACCAAGATGGTAACGATTAATTTTTAGATGCCAGAAGATTTTGGTCATCTGGTGAAGGAGAGGTAGACTGGATGGCTTTGTATTCAGCCTCTGTGGGACTAAGTGAAATGGTGTCACCTAGTGCATCAAATTCTAAATGAGTAGGCACGATCCATAGATCAGATGGTCCGTAGGATTGATCAGCCAGCGATATGTTTTGAAGTGGGAGGAAGCAGTGTACGAAAGGTTCCCATAAGTGAAGAGTCTTTTAAAATACCTACCCCAACACTTTCGTAAGTGATCTTGGAATCTCCTAGAAAAGGAATGTTGTTGGATACGGGAGTGCGAGCATCGGGGGTGTAGTAGTATAACTGATCTATGGTCACAATTTTACCTTGATGGGGAAAATGGACACATCGAAACGTTGATCAAGTGATGACAATCATGGCATAAAACCAAATTCTTCCTAACAACAAGTTGTAATCGAGGGGAGCATCGACTACCTCAACATTTACTAAAACAGTCTTACCTCCCAATTTAAAATCTAAGGACTGTAATAGTCCATGAGGATAGAATACTCTCCCATTGAATGCCAATAAATATTAGGGAATTGATTAAGACCAGTTGATTTCAACCCTTTCCAACAAGCCAAAGGTATGAAACATGTGGAAGTTCCCTCAATTTGGAAAGCCAAAGGTAATGAATATGTTGAGTGTGGACGAAAACATCAATCTGGAAAGAAAGTTGGTGAGAGAGTCACGATTTAAAATTATCGAGGTTAAATGTGATATTATTAGATGACTCGGGATCTATTTCTCTCATGGCAGCCAAGAGAGTCCTACATTGACTAGGGAAATGTTGTAGAACTTTGAGAGTTGACATAGCACATGATGCTTGGGAAAAATCTTCAACGATGTTGTAGTTTTGAGAAGCACATGGATTAGGATTAAAAGTTGACTTTTGAATTGTTCTCTTGGGTGGACGTAAGATATAGTCAAAGTTATCTTTCTCAATCTTGGGTGGACCAGTTGGAGGATTAACGATGGTGGATGGTGGATCCGTTGTAGTACCATTAGTTACTTTTTCCTTATCAGTTTTAGTTAGAGGTGTGCCATATGTTGTATTACAAGCGGTCAAATATATTCCATTAAACATGTAAATGTGTGCACTCGATGAATCTTCCTCACTAGGAGGATGATTTGATTTCCTCTTACCTGAGGTGTAGGGGCTTGTGCAACCAGTGACTTCTGTTGTGGAAAAGGTTGTGTCAACACAACGGGTTGGGAGTTTCCTTTAAAAATTTGTGCAACTTCGTCACAATGAAGACAATCTCATGTGTAGTGATCATTACCACAAATGACACATGGAAATTTTGATTTTCCTTGTGGTTGTTTCTCATTACTAGGGGGTTGAGTTGGTGTTTTTGGATTTTCATTTTGATTATTGTTTTTCTTTGGTTTATTTTTTGTTTTCTTCTTCCCCCGTGACTATTGCAGAGAAGAAGATTGAACTGCATCCACCTCAGAAATTTGACTCGGGGTGGAGGTGGATGAGAGCTAGTTTGATCTGATAGTGGGGGAAGTAATTGATTTATTAACTGTGTCGATCGACTGTGAGTTGAATTTGGTTTTGACAGAACTAATAAATCCATCTATGTGAGTTGTGGAGGATGGTTTTGATGGATCAGTTGACATACAGGGAGCGTTCAAAATTAATTCATAAAAAGTACTAGATTGGGAATAAACAAAATCCAGATATTGGGCATGAGAAATGGCTTCCTCTTCAGTAACGACACCACCCATGTCTACCTCATGGGAAATCATTGGTAAAAGAGATTTAGTGAACCTTTCAACCAGTAATTGGTTAGGAATGGTTTCTTTGATCAACCATCGTCATCGTCTCCACTCATGAATATGATCAGATATATGTACGGATTTAGTTTGATGAAGGGAGGTTAAGAGTTTTGTACTAGTCTCATAACATATGGGTAATTGAAAGTATGTGAGAAAATCCATGGAAAGGGAATTAAAATCTTGAAAAGTGTCGCATTGTATCTCACTGTACCATTTGGTTGTTGAACCTGTAAGTGTGCATTGGAAAGGACATAACCGGATAGAATCATCCATTAGTGAATTTGATGAACACCATAGATGAAAAGTCATAACATCATTGTTAGGGTCTTTGCTAGGTTTAACTTCATATTTTAGGATAACAAGAGGTAATTTAGCAGTGATAACTAGCTAGAAAGGAGAATGTGATATGGGATCATTTGTCAATGTCGATATATCTGGTAGATCTAGAGTTGCTAAGAATGATAGTTGTTGATTGACCCGAGTATGATATCTATTTGGCATGGGGACATCAGTAGGTTTGTAAACCAGTTGAGGTGAATAGTTGTAGCCAGTAGGCCCTCCATTGTACCATTGTTTTTTACCAGGAAGGGTAGGATTCATATGTTGAGGAACATTCATGAATGGAGAAGGGAAACCCATTTGGCCTTGCGGAGGATAACTAGTGTAACTCATGGGAGGATAGTTTTCTTGATTAGTTTGAGGTGGATAACCAGTCTTCCCTTGAGGAGGGTCACTAGGTTTTCCTTGAGGAGGGTAAGGATATGACCCTTGGGGAGGATAAGATTGTTGACCTTCAGGACCCCAAGTGGGATTCAAGACCCCACGGAAAGGTTTTCCATAATGTAATCCAGAAGTATTGGGATTCAATATTCCTCCTTGTGGGTTGGGGTGTGATGACCTGACCTGATATGGTTGATTAAACATACCTCCTTGGGGTGGTCCCCAAGATTGTGCAGGGTTTCCTATGAAAGAAGATTGTTCCCCTGCCATTTATTGGGTAATAATTGGGGTTTGACCGATGAAATGGGGTTTCCTCCCAATTGACATGGGTGTGTGTAAGGATGGTTGTCCCCCGGGAGGGATGTGTCCACTATACGGGGGTTTCCCCCCAGTTGGGATTTGTCCTACAGTTTATTTTACATGCGTGGCATAGTCTTTCATTCTGTGATGCAACGGTGTACCTATATAGTTCCGTGGAATATAAGGAGTTGTGGGTTGAAGAGGTATAGTAGGAGTAACTTTCAAGGTACTTTTCACATGAATAGGTAACACGATTCCTGTGTCACTTTGAAGTTGTACTGAGGTGGTAGCATTATTGGCTATTTCTTCGATGGGACACTCGATAGTCTGACTTGACGATCTTTCCTTGACACCAGTAGAGGTAGGAAGGTCAAAAGGTGGTCAGCTAAATATAAATTTCTCATAAAGKTCACATCTCAATGGATTTCTCCATATAGAACGAACAAGATTTTTTGGTGGATTAACCATTTTAGTATAACAGACATGGGTCATGTATTCATCCTTAAAATTTGGTTGTATTGGTTCCATATCCAACCGATTGTATGGCCTTTACAGGAAGTGAGGGTAATCTTTTACTACAAATTTACCTAAGGAATCCAATCAGACAAGGAGTGGATCGAGAGGTACTTGTCAAGCAGGGTCAATAGGAAGGGTTCCTTCCTCAACTGTAACCAAGGATCTCCTTGGATTCAATAGCAAAGGAGTATCAACACTCCTAGCATCTAAATTGTTCCCAACCGCTTCACGATAAGTGTCTTCGAGTGAGTTAAGAGGTAAGAATTCGTATCATTTTGGAGGCAACCCTTGCATCCTACATGATCTAAGAATACCTTTATATTATACAGTCTAAATTTTGAAAGACAATAAAGTAAACAAACAACACTCTCTAAAAAATCTAGAAAACCAACAAGCAAACAATGCCTTCTCTCAATGAACATGTTAGTTGGTGATGAAATCAAACATCACGTGATAAAAGTGAGAAGGGGATAGGATATGGGTAGGTGGATTAGTTATGTTGGATACCTTCTTAACGGACTTACACCTTGGTGCAAGATTCCTCATGATTTTACCCGCGGGTTACCCTCCAAGGAGCCCATTGGTGTCTAAAGATGTCTAAAAATAGCCTTAGTTTAACATTAATTTATCAACCCGAGGATTCATATTTTATCTCAAGAATATCAACAAAGTCTATGAAGATAGCTCTCAGAGGCTAAAATCGTGTAGTTAAAGAAAATCTGAGTTTATCAACAATCAAGTTCCTAAAACATTCATTAAAGATTTTGGAAATTGAAATCTAATGTTGTGCAATGTAAAGGAACTAACTAATCTATTGAATTCATTTTAACTAAAAGAAGGAATTGAATCTAAATAAAGACTTGCAGAACTAACTATCAATTATGAATTGAATTACTGGAAAGGAGATAGTGAACTATTCTATCTGTGAAAATAGACAATAATTATAATCTAATCGAAAAGGAAAACAATGTAACTCGACTGAAATACTGAAAGGAACAACAAATGTAACCTATTTAAAAGGGACAACAAATGTAAATTTAACTAGAAAGGAACATCAAATGTAACTTTAACTGGAAAGGAACAACGCAGATGAAAATGTGAGGAACTGTCAAGCAGTAAACTATAGTAATGAGAATTGAAACAACAATCATTAATACTTGAAGTAAATGTCTATCTACTGCACACAATCAACATGAAATCATTAACTCTCTTATGCATTCGTCTTTAATTACTGTAAAAGAGATTTGAATCAAAAAACATAAATTGAACTGATACAATTACAGGTCGAACAATAGCTCCTTTAGACTGGGCCCTTGGTCCTTAGAAGAACTGCTATTTGAAATTCAGTATGTAGAAATGGTAAAACCGTCCAAAGATTTTATTGATTTCATAGCTGGTACAACATTTACAAAAACTGCTAATGCAAAGCAATTCTAAGTTCTGAGTTCTTGGGTGCAATTCTTCTATATCTTTTCAGGATCCATTTTCCCCTTATATATTACAATAACCCGGGTAAATTAAGTTATCCTGAGGATCGATAGATCCTCAGTATTTCTTTACTATTATAAAGTTACAATATAATAAACTCAATCATCTTCAAAACTGCCTTGCGCCATAAATTCCTCACCCTTCAATAACTTGTGCATCTTCAAGATTTCCTTTTCTATCTTGGGTTTGACAATATTTAACCAATCCTGTAATAAAACCAAACAATTCCAATCGTATTTTAGGTTCTATGTAATCTAATTTCAACAAAAACGCTAAAGAGTATATTATTCATTGTCTATCATATTTGCTCCTAAATAACCGAAAAGTCAATCAAGATGATATCATGAATATGTGGGAAAAAGGAAAATATTTATACCTTTTTCATAACCTAACATACCCCCCAACTTACCTTCTTGCATTTCCTCAAGCAAGAAGAGATCTTACATGTAAAGGAGTAATACTGTAAGGTGGAAAGGTCGGTTTACCAAACCTATTGAATCCATTTCTTCTTTTGAGTTCTCCAAAAGAAGCATCCTCCATCTTCTTGTTAAATTGATAATATTTTTGGTAACTTTCTGGAGGAAACCAGATGATAGGGGGATTATATCTACACCCAATCCAAGCAGGTCCTTCCTCTTGGAGAAATCTAGAATACCTTTCTATTCTGAAGGTAACTGCAAAGAAATTCCTGTACCCAAAGGGTTCCCTATTCTTTACTTCACTGGAGGATTCATCCCATCTCATTTTAGAAGCATCAAGAGATTCTTCCTTAAGTTCTCTAAAGCATGCGATACTTGAACGTATAACTTGTAGATGGATAGGGGATAAGGAATATACGACCCCCCCCCCCTCTCTTCATAAAGGTTTTATGTCGCATAATGGCTGGAAGGGACTTTGGAGGCTCTCCCCTGACCCAGAGATCTATCTCAGTCTCCCTCTTTAGGAAGGTTTTGTGAGCTTTTCCCCATCTGACTTGATTCTAAGTAAATGACAGAAATGCCTGAAACTGTATGTCACCTATGAATGGGCTAGGGTTATCTTCCCTTTATTCTTCCAGAATGAAATTGTGAAAGTATAACTCACACAAAAGGTATTGTACCTTTTCATCCTGTTCTTCGAAACATGAAATAAACTCAGGTACAGTGGAAAATGTAATGGGTTTACCTTCTCTGATGGCCTTCACTCTCAATAACAGATATCGTTCTAGCAAAAATAAAGCGTAATTGGTGGCAGGGGCTCTGGAATTGATGGCATCAGAATAAACATCACAAATCTCCTTGATTTTCTCTAATGCTTTTTCCACTTGATTTTGTGCCCTCTTAACCTTTTCTTGGGCTCTGGTGAGCTTAGCATACATTTCATTCTATATTGTTGACATTGTATTCAATTTTTTAACAACCTTTTGATGTTCAACCCTCGTGACCATCTCATCTTGGTGTTGAGACAATGCTTGTTGGGCTTGTCCCAACCTTTCCTTTAGCTTATCAATGGTGACACCCTGTGCTTGATATTGGGATGCTTGGTATTCTTCCATAGCACCCATCTCCTCCTTGGATTGAGTTAATGATTGGTGGGCCTGTGTAAGATATGCTTCGAGTCTGTCCACAATAACACTTTGTTTCTGGGAATGGAGTGCCTGATTCTCTTCCATAGCCAGTAATTCATTTCCATTTCGAATCAGGGTTTGTTGAGACTGCATCGATTCTTCCTCCAATATCCTGATGGTAGCATTCTTCTCAAGGCTTTGAGTTATTTCCTCTAAGACTGGGGTATCTGTCTGCAGCTCAACATCGATTGTTTCTGTAGCTGTCATATTTTCTTGTGTTTCTAAAGGAATTACTTCCTCATTCTGAGCTACTGTTTCTTCTACTACTATTTCTTCAGGGTCTGTCTGTAACCCTACAGAATTTGTACTGACTACTTCTTTAGGAAGAGGGTTTCTTCCTTGAACTCTAGCCCTTTTGTTTTTATTTCTTTTGTGGGCCTTATCTGCTTGTTCTAACCGTTTCTTCAATTCCTTAATAATTTCCTTGAGTTTACCCACCTTCCGCTTTAATACTTTATCCTTCTTATCCTTTTTCTTCAACAATTTTTTTTTTTTTTTTAACTTTCTAATTTTCTTATTGCTCTTGGTTGATTTCTGTTTATGAGAGGTCTCAAGGACTTCTTCATTCTGCCCATCAGATGGTTGTTCCTCTGTCCCTTCCAAATGTTTTGTTTGTCCAAGAGGGCTTCTTATTTCAAAATGAGGTTCCTCCTATGTTGTGTCCTCTGGAAAAGACATTTCAATATTAGGAAAATCTTCAGTTGGTTTTGAAGAGGAGGCTTGTTCTGGGCAATTTTCTAGATTATGTGTACCTCTGTCAATTGAGGTTTCTAAGCTTCCCAAATCCTGAGCTATTTCTACCTCGTTGCTCTTCAAAATGTGTTCTGTCAGATGCTCTAATGTCGGTTGGGTGTCTTCCGGATCATTCCTTTGTGAGGTCTGTTCTACTTGCCCAATTTCTTGAACATTCTTCTATGGAGACTGTTCTGTAGAATTCTTAAGTTCTTCAGGCTATTTTTTTGTACCCTGAATTGCTTCAGTTGTTTCCTGAATTCGTCTGCTTCTTCTCCTTGTCTTAATGATGGATTTAGGGGTAGTTGTTGCTCTCTTCCTCTTTTTCGTTAATGCCTATGTTTGTGAGGTCCGGGGATTTGCAATTTGGGCAGGGTCTGCCTCAGCTTCGATTTGAGGAAATAGAATTTCTCTTTGGGCGGTAGTCTCCTCTTCCTATCTATCTTCAATTTCCTGTGGTGGGTCTTCATGGCATAATTTAGGTTGCTCCAGTGGTGGAGGTCTATTGGCTTCAATCAAACTATCCCAGGTCAATTGAGTTTGACTCAGTGATTTATTTGCTATCAGTTTAACTAATCTATGGTGGCTGATAACAGTAACAAGATCCTTGGATTTTTTTGTTCTTGAGGCAACCTCATGTAATATGGCATTCAGAAAGAAAGGTAGATTAAGTACTAACTGTTGTTTTAAGGCTGCCATAAATTTGAGGTGGCGAGGTCAAATTACATCGTATCGTCCATCACAGGTGATGTACCACTAAATTACCCCTGCCAGTTCCTTCCATGGTTCTATGAGGGTATTGGGATTAAGTCCCTTTACCTTCTTATCCAATTCTTCCCTAGGGTCTGTGAAAGTTTCCACAGCTTCCTTCAGTGTTGTGTATCTTCTTGTCCACTAAATGCCTATGTTAGGGAGGCCTGTGACCTCTGCTAAGATTTTCGGGGTGATTGAGATTCGTATGCCTCGCACCATAGAGATTTCTCCCTGCAGATTCTGAAAGAATTCAAGCATGAAATTCGTGTCATATCCTTGCAAATGGTTGAAGTACTCCATCCACCCCAGACGGTCTAGCTTCCTTAAATGTTTCATTTTATTTCCATGGGTCAAACTGCTTATGTGGTTCAGTATTATTGTTAACCCATTGGTGTTGTGTAGGATATTGTTTTACTGCACCGATTCCTGTCTTAGATACTCCTCAAGTGACTGTATTGATGTTTCTTCTATCATCCCCGGATTATGCAGAAGTCCATTGGACATTCAGGTTGTTTTGTTTCCTTTTTTCTTAGATCTTCCCCAAGAGTGTCAAACACTCATTTGTGGTACCTCGTCCTCTACCTCTATATCCACATCAATCTCCTTGTGGCGCATTGTACTGAGGTACCTGGTTATACTACATGAGGTTATACAATGATTGCGCATTATTATACTTCTGTTGCGCAGTGTTGTACTACTGTTGCACATTATTGTATGGTGGTGGTACCTGGTTGAATTGAAGTTTTGGTTGTCCTTTCATCATTTTTGTTTGCACCGTATAAGCATATGAATTTCTTTCTCTCATCAACTCAATCATCCTACAATCCTTATCATCATGACCCACTGACTTGCAAAAATTGAAATATGAATTTTTGGGTACTGTCTTATATTTCTGCATCACTAGGTAGTGATATGAATCATGCCCATGTGTCTTACAAATATCACACCATGGTCCTCTTTTTGGAAATGGTTTTGGCACAGCTATTGCCATATACTGCACAAAAGTTGGACATTCATTTTTATGGTATCCTTCTGTCCTGCATAGGTTACACCAAACAACTTATATTTTCTCTTTACTCTTATTGTGGTTAAGCTGAAATGTTAGATTATTCAAATCCTCCTTAAGCTCCTCTATTGTTGGATCTCTCTATTGATACTGGTTCTCTTCGAGTTGTAAGGTTTTCTGTAGAACCTATGTCTGATTTTTGAAATTTTGTTGTCTTAATGGGTATTTCAAATGTGGTAATAGTGAGTTCACAAATAAATGCCTATGTTACATGTTAGTCGCTGCATATTTCAACTTACCTTTCAAATTCTTAAACCTATGATCAATCTCCCAAGAAAAGTCACCTAGTTTTTTCCTTATTTCAATCATCTCACTCATGTAATGGTCTTCTAAACTAGGCTTATGAAATTCATTTATCAATAGTTTTTTCACATCTGCAATAATCTTTGTTACTCTTGGTGGACTGTTTACATCTAGAATCATGTACTAGTCTAGTGTGAGGTCTCTTAGTGTGATTTCTAACTCCGTGAGCTTTGTATCCTCATATGTGATATTCGTTTCTCCCTAGATCTCCTCACAAATTAATAGGTTCTTTTTAGGGTCTTCTAATGCCTCTCCCCCAAATTCTAGTAACATGATCATGGGATCATGTCCTGCTATTTTAAAATGTGTTGAACTACTACCTCCACGTGGTGTAGATAATTTACTATTACTTCCTGAAATGGCTCCTTCATTGGTTTATGCTTGATTGGATGTGTGTCCTATTTTTCTTATTCCACTAAAATTTGATTCTCTAAACACTGGTGCTCTTTCTGGTGTACTAGTCTCACATGGGATTGTAGATTCCAAATTGATGATGATATGGATTGGAGTTCTACATTTTGTTCCTGCCCTTGGACCTCCTATTTTCCTTTCATACGTTGCACACAAGATTTCCTCAATATGATCCATATCCCAGATATTGTCTACATCTTCTTCATTTCTTTCCAATCCCTCTCTAATAGTTATGGCTCTCTTCTTGTTATTCATCTTATAGTGGTAGGGTGCTCCAATGTGCGTCTTTCCATATTTATCCATTATCTATTTTATCTAGTTTTACTCCATCATGATTGAGTCTATGACATCCTTTTCCTTTCCCCTATCCATCTCTTCCTCCATTTCTCAACCTCCTGTCAATTCTTTCCCCCTTCCCCGATGCATGCAAGGAAGTTTAGTTGTCTGATTGTGATGTAGGAGCATCGTATGCATGCGCAAGAGGAAGACAATTGGACAAGCACCAACGCGCGTTTTTGAATTTCAAAAGATAGAAAATTAATGTAATAGATGGAGGAAATCATTTCTCTTAAATGTTTTGAGAATGTAACGTAGATCTTGAGCGTTCTTTCTCATCTATCAGTTGGAGGCATTTATTGTAATGAATGTAAGGTAGTTGTAACTTTTAATTCCGATTAGATAGCTTAGAGGGTAGGAGTAAAAACTCTAAGAAAGCTCCCTCATATGCATTGTATAGGATACACTATCATAATTCTCATTGTAATCAAGAGAGGAGAGAAGAACATAGATGGTAGAAGTTGTATGAGAAGATAGTTGTTTCTATAAACCCCATATATAGATGAACTTGGATTAATAGAGGAAAAAGCTTTGATCCAACCTCATGGTGTTTTTATGAATTTTGTTTACATCTATTGAATGGTATGTTTACAGTTAATTCCAGTTTCTGTTATGCATTTGTTTCAATGTTATGTGTATATATATATGCTCCTATATTCATGTTGAATATATGAACTTTGTGAGAGGGGAAGTATGAAACTGTTTCTCTTCCTGAGAATTCCTGCACAGAGTGCAGTTGACAAGGTTCTGTGTTTTACCTCAGAAAGAGCTCAGGAGAGATATCGTTGTTATTATAACAGACGAAGTGCAAGTGTGGCATAGAGACATGCAAGTTGTGCATAGGCCAGTTTGAAGTCTTATACTTTTTCCAACCCAAGTGAGTGGTTGAAGGATTCTGTCGCAAGGAGTGTGCAGGGTTAGAATATATCAGATAACCAGAGGTTATTGTGAATGACGCAAGGAGTGCGTGCAAGGAACCCTTAGAATTCTTGAGTTTGTAGACATAACCAAGCTCAGGAAGGGTAGAGGCTTCGAAGAGTTTGAAGAAAGGACGAAGTTTGAAATCACCTCACAGAAGTTAAATTCAGGAAGAAAGGATGCCAAGTTCTTTGGATGAAAAGTCATGGAAAGTCTGAACAGATGGTTGGAATTATCGAAATTACGTGAGATGTTGGATCTGACAGATCAACGGAGAGGATAAGTTCGATAACCTTTCAACACTCACCAAGCCAGGAGGAACAAGATATGTTGGATCTGAGTCAACGAGAGTTGTTGATCTCCCGATCTTCGAGTTTTGGTTTTCAAGAGAACATGGGTAAAGGCCCTCCTAAAATCGTGAAAGGAGGATTGTCGATTCAACCTGGACTGTTGATCATTGAAGGATCAGAGCCGCAAATCTAGCTTAGCTGAGTTTCGGGAATCGAGAGTTGGAGTGTTGGGGTTTGTTTTACACAGCAGTCCAGACCTCGCGAAACGCAAAGTTGCGACGTGATTGTGGTCGTCGATCGAGGGAGGCATAAGATCATTATATCTGGCCTGGGGAGAGAGCCCATACCGGGTTTCAGGGTTTCATGGTTGTGGAGTGTTGGGATTATGTCACACCAACACCCCCAAAACCACGACTTGCGAAATTTCTTGTTGTGTGACCCATGGTCGTGGTCACATGGGAGAGGAGACTCACGCTTGGTGTTGTATTCGTGCAGGTGGGGTTTTCATAGGAGGACCTGTGCTCGTATGTTTTGAAGGTTCTAGTGGGAACTAAGGGAGCCGCTTCGGCTCAAGGAGAGTGGATATCCAAAGAAAGGGAGGTCAGCAGATCCCTGCTGAGGTGGGGGTGCTGTGTCAGGTGGTATCAGAGCACAAATCTCAAATTTCTATAGGGAAGGACAGACTGAACACAATTCCAGCAATAAGATGTCAAGAGAGACCTATGACCGATCCAGTTGTGGAGAGGGAAATGAGAGAACTTCGTTCTCTATTGGATGATACAGAGGCAACCCATAAATGAGCTACTGAAACGGGAGACGTCAGTGAAGCCCAAAGTGAAAGTGAGGTTGGGGATGAAGAAGAAGTTATAGCCTAATATGCTGCAGAARAATGTCTATTTAGAGTTGTTGCAAGAATAAGGGCAAGAGAAAAGATGGATATTCCAATGTATGAAGGAAACTTAGACATTGAGGAGCTGCTAGATTGGTTTAGAGCTCTAGATAAATACTTCGACTATGAGGATGTCGAGGAAGATAAGAAAGTTAAACATTTTGTCACTCGACTTAAAGGGGATGTTGCATTGTGGTGGGATGAATTGCAAGTTGACATGCATTGCAAAGGTAAGAAAAAAATCAAAAGCTGGGACAGGATGGTCACAAAGATGAAAGAAAAGTTCATACCTAGAGATTACCAAATCAATCTGTTTCGAAGAATGTTGAATTTAAGACAGAAGGGGATGACAGTGAAGGATTACAGTGAGGAATTTTACAGGTTAAAAATTCGAATAGGTCATCGTGAGAATGATGAGGAAAAAGTTTCTAGATATATGAATGGCTTGAAATATGAAATTCAAGATGAAATGAACATGGTGACAATCAGGAATGTAGAAGATTCTTATCAAATTGCTCTGAAGGAAAAAGAGAAATTGGCCCAAAAGAAAGATCAAAGAGGTAGAGGTAGAAGTCAGAGAAGAGGCAAAGCAGTTTCCCAAGACAGGGTATAGAAGCCCGAGCATGAAGAGAAGAAACCTCATACTCACCCAAAAAGAGGAGGAAGTTCACAGGGAAGACAATATGCTGATAATAACACTTTTCAATGATTAAGAGGAAGAGGAAGAGGTAGAGGATGTGAAATAAAGTGTTTTGTCTGCGGAAAGATCGAACACAAATCTTGGGAATGTCCTGATAGAAAAAGAGATGGATGAAGCGAAGCTCACATTTGAGAAGCATAAAGGAGAAATGTTGAGGAAGAAGATGCAGAAGGCGGAAGATCCTTAATGATGAGAAAAATTCTCTTGAAGCCAGAGAAGGAGATAGAAAATCCAGTCCAGAGGAACAGTTTGTTCAAAACTACTTTCAAGACCAAGGATGGGGTATGCAAGGTGATAGTGGACAGTGGGAGTAAACATAATCTAGTATCCACAGAAATGGTGGAGAATCTAGAATTGGAGACAATTGCCCATCCAAGCCCATATAGAGTCTCATGGTTGCAAAAGGGACATCAGGTACCAGTCACTAAACAGTGTTTAGTTGAATTTAAGATAGGGGGTTACAAAGATGAGATTTTATGTGATGTTATTCCCATGAATGTCTATCATCTTTTGTTGGGTAGACCATGGCAATATGACAAAAAAAAAATTCACGATGGGAGAAAGAACACATACAACTTAGAGAAGAATTGTAGGACACATATGTTGTTTGCAATTGAAGACAAGAAGGAAAAAGAAGAAGCGAGCAATACTATACTTCTCATGAGTGGGATGGAACTTCTAGATGAAGTCAAGAAAGAATAAGACATGCAGTTTGTCATGGTAAGAAAACCTAGAGTCATTTTGATGTGTACTTCGATAAATGATCTACCTGAAGAAATTTAGGAACTGCGGGAGAATTTTGTTGATATAGTGGTGGACGATTTACCTTGTTCGTTGTCGCCCATCAGGAGTATAATCCGTCACATTGACCTTATACCGAGAGCAAGTTTACCAAACAAGGCAACATATAGATTGACACCGCAGGAGAATGAAGAAGTTAGGAAGCAAGTTCATGATTTGATGGACAAAGGGTTGATTAGGGGAAGCTTAAGCCCATGCGTTGTGCCAACAATGTTAAGTCCAAAGAAGGATGGTGGATGGAGAATGTGTACAAAATCGAGAGATATAAACAAAATTTCCATCATGTATAGATTTCTTTTACCCATGATGGATGACTTGATGGATTGCTTGAGTGGAGCAAAGTTTTTTTCAAAGATTTATTTGAAAAGAAGATATCATCAGATTAGAATGAGGGGAGGTGATGAATGGAAGACAACATTCAATACGAATGAAGGCATGTATGAATGGCTTGTCATGCCATTTGGTTTGATGAATGCACAAAGTACTTTTATGATATTAATGAATGAAGTCTTGAGAGATTTCATTGGAAAGTTCGTAGTTGTGTATCTTGATGATATATTGATCTTCAGTAAGACTGAGAAAGAGAATTTGAGACATTTAACTCTAGTGATGAAGAGATTACAACAAGACAAGTTGTTGATAAATCTGAAGAAGTCATCTTTCATGAAGAAAGAACTTGTCTATTTGGAGTTCATGATCTCTTTGAATGAGTTGAGGATGGATCCTGAGAAGGTAAAAGCAATCAAAGAATGGCCATATCCAAGGAATATCTTTGAAGTCAGAAGCTTCCATGGATTAGCCAGTTTTTACAGGAAATTCATCAGGAATTTTAGTGGAATTTATGCACCAATGATGGATACGGTCAAGAAAAGACATAAATATTTTCATTGGATAGAGGAAGAAGAGAGAAGTTTCAAGTTGTTAAAGGAGAATATAATTGAACAAACAGTTCTGGTTCTGCCAGATTTCAGTAAAACATTTCAAGTGATATGTGACACAAGTGGGTTTGTGATTGGAGTGTTTTTGAGTCAAGACAATCGACTGGTTGCATACTTCAGAGAGAATCTGAATGATGCCAAAAGGAATTATTCCACGTATCATAAAGAGTTTTATGAAGTCATACAAGCATTGAATAAATGGAGGCACTACTTGGTTCTGAAAGAGTTTATCTTGTATATAGACAATCATTCTTTACAATTCATAACCAAACAGGCGAAACTAAACCAAAAATATGCGAAGTGGGTTGAATTTATGCAGAACTTTACTTTTGTTAAAAAGAAAATTTCTAGAACTGCTAAGAAGGTTGTTGATGCATTGAGTAGGAAATGTTTGATTCTACAGGAGTTTCGTGTGAATACCTTTGGTTTTGATAGCTTGAAGGATATGTACCGAGATGATTCAGATTTCAAGGACGCTTATGAAGAATGCAAGAATCTCGTTTTAAGAAACAAAAGTCAATGAATTAAATACTTAATTCAGGATGGATTATTATTCAAAGGAAATCAATTGTGTATCCTGAAGAGTTCTATGAGAAAAAACCTCTTAAAGGAAAAACATAGTGGGGGATTGGCTGGACATTTTGGCCATGACAAAACATTCATGCAACTAAACAATTTATATTATTGGCCAGGGATGAGGACAGATGTGAATAAATTTGTCAACAGATGTAGAATTTTCCAGCATGCAAAGGGGAAAATATTGAATACAGGATTGTATCAACCATTTCCAGTACCAGAGAGGTCATTGGATGCGGTAAGCATGGATTTTGTATTAGGATTGTCGAGGACAAAAAGAAGTTGTGATTCCATATTTGTGCTGGTCGTCATATTTTCCAAAATGGCACATTTCATTCCATGTCAGAAAACCAGTGATGCAACACACACTGCAAATCTATTTTTCAAAGAAGTTGTTCGAATTCATGGTTTACCCAAGAGTATTGTTTCAGACAGGGATACCAAATTTGTTGGTCATTTTTGGAGGACACTATGGAAGAATTTGGGGACATATTTATATTTTATCTCATCATATCACCCTCATACGGATGGACATACTGAGGTAGTAAATCAAAGTTTAGGGGATTTTTTGAGGATTTTATTACTTGAACATCATAGTTAGTGGGATCAGATTCTACCACAAGCGAAATTTGCATATAACGACTCACCTAACAGAAGCACAAGACAAAGCCCATTCTGGATAATGTATGGAATGCAACCAAGAGGAGTATCTAAGTTGAGGGACTTGGAGAAGAGTGAATTCAAAAGTGTTGGAGTAGAATATTTTGCAACAGAGATGCAAGAGATCCATAGTAAGATTAAAGAGCGATTGCAAAATGCTAACTGGGAATATAGGCGCAGAGCAGATCAACACAAAAGAAAGCTTCAGTTTGAAGTAGGAGAATTGGTATTAGCGCACCTAAGAAAGAAGAGGCTCCCAAGAGGAACGTCTAATAATCTGAAGATGAAAAATATAGGGTCATGCAAAATCTTGAGGAAATTTGAGGCAAATGCTTATGAGATAGAATTGCCAAATGGAGTTGGAATATCACCTATATTCAACTTAGTTGATTTGTATCCTTACAGAGAAAATGAAGGAGGAGGAAATGAAAGCCAGAAGGAAGTCTAGTGGGTCAAACAAATTCCTATAGCATAAAATCTGCAGATGGAAAAGATCATTGATCAGAGAGTTGGCAAGAAGACCCGAAGGAAGACATATTTTGAATACTTGATAAAGTTGAAGGGACACCTAATTGAATATGCCAGTTGGGAAAGTGAAGCATAGATCCAAAAACATGGATAGACGGTGCAGGAGATCATGAACAATAGTCCATGAAAATTTTCAACTAGATGAGTATGATGCAGGAGCAAGAGGAAGACAATCGGACAAGCACCAATGTGCGTTTTTTAATTTCAAAAGACAAAACATTAATGTAATATCTCGAGGAAATAATTGCTCTTAAATATTTTGAGATTGTAACGTAGATATTGAGCATTCACTCTCATTTGTCATTTGGAGGCATTTATTGTAATGAATGTAAGGTAGTTGTAGCTTTTAATTTCGATTAGATATCTTAGAGTGTAGGAGGTAAAACTCTAAGAAATATCCCTCGTATGCATTGTATAGGATCGACTATCATAATTCTCATTGTAAGAAAGAGAGGAGAGAAGAACAGAGATGGTAGAAGTTGTATGAGAATATAGTTGTTGCTATAAACCCCATATATATATGCACTTGGATTAATAGAGGAAAACACTTTGATCCAACCTCATGGTGTTTTTATGAATTGTGTTTACATCTATTGAATGGTATGTTTACAATTAATTTCAGTCTCTTTTATGCATTTGTTTCAATGCTGTGTGTATATATATATGCTCGTATATTCATGTTTTATATATGAACTTTGTGAGAGGGGAAGTATGAGTTTCAACTGTTTCTCTTCCTAAGAATTCCTGCAGAGAGTGCAGTGCAGGTCTGCAAAGAGTGCGTTGACAAGGTTCTGAGTTTTACCTCATAAGGAGCTCAGGAGAGATACTGTTGTTCTTATAACATCATAAGTGCAAGTGTGGCATAGAGCTGTGTAAGGTGTGCGCAGGCTAGTTTGAAGTCTTATACTTTTTCCAACATAAGCAAGTGGTTGAAGGATTCTATCACAAGGAGTGCATAGGGTTAGAATATATAAGATAACCAGAGGTTATTGTGAATGCCACAAGGAGTGTGTGCAAGGAACCCTTAGAATTCTTGAGTTTGCATCCATAACCAAGCTCATGAGGGGTAGAGGCTTCGAAGATTTCGAAGGAAGGACGAGGTTTGAAATCACCTCGCAGAAGTTAAATTTATGAAGATAGGATGCCAAGTTCTTTTGCCAGAAAGTCATTGAAAGTCTAAACGGATGGTTGGAATTCTCAAAGGGAGAATTACCAAAATTTCATGAGCCTTTGGATATGACAGATCAGTGGAGAGGATAAGGTCAATAAAATTTCATCACTCACAAAGCGAGGAGGAACAACATCCGTTGGATCTGACTCAATGGAAGTCGTTGATCTCCCAATCTTTCGAGTTTCGGTTTTCGGGAGAACAAGGGTAAAGGCCCTCTTAAAATTGCGAAAGAAGGATTGTCGATTCAACCCGGACCATTGATCAGTGAAGGATCATAGCCATAGATCTGGCTTAGCTCGGTTTCGGGAATCGAGAGTTGGATTTTTGGGGTTTTTGTTACACAGGAGTCCAGACCTCATGAAACGTGAAGTCCCGACGTGATCGTGGCCGTCGATCGAGGGAGGCACAAGATCGTTAGATATGGACTGGGGAGAGACCGCATATCGGGTTTCGGGGTTCTGGGGTTGTCGAGTGTTGGTATTGTTTCACACCAACTCCCTTGAAACCACAACCTATGAAATTTCTTGTTGTGTTACCCGCGGTCATAGCGTCATGGTCATGTGGGAGAGGAGACTCACGTCTAGTGTTGGATTCTCATAGGTGGGGTTTTATTAGGGGGACCTATGGTCGTATGTTTTGAAGGCTCTATTGGGAACTAAGGGATCTGCTTCGGCTCAAGGAGAGTGAAGATCCAAAGGACGGGAGGTTAGTAGATCCCTGCTTCGGTGGGGGTGTTGTGTCAGATTGCATAGTAATGACACCATTGTCATACAATAAAATATTGATTGAAGTATACAACGATATGATGTACCAAACTCTGGGTCCCTTTAGAAAATCCTACTCTACTGTGGTTTAAGACTCCACTATATCTACTGCAAATTCGGTGATAATTCCTACAACAATATTGTCTAATTAGAAATATATTGTGCGTGTAAATTTGTTATTAACTTGTTGTAACTTCTCAATCTCCACAAGATTCCACTTTAGTTGTCTGATTCGATTTGTAGGGAGGTTTTATTTTAGCCTCAATAAGCACTCCTGCAACAAATGTGATAACTCACAAAAAAACCCTTCACGTGAGTCGCTAAACACGATTTTGTCGAGATATTTGCGCGGTGTTAAATTAGGGTTTCTATTATATTTTTGTGCAAACTCAAGTTCCTTTCTTTTCAGCCATGATATTATCTTCATTTTATTGGATTTCATGGCCTGAACATTCCCTTCTATACCTTCATTCTCCACATGTTTTTTCCATGGATCTAGTCCACTCAATCCCTTGTAGTTCCAACCAACAACTCAACCATTTGTTGGTTAGATGTATGACTTCTTACTTCTTCTTGGTTTGACCCAGGTTTGGATCTCTACATGTTTCCATGAAAACCCTCTAAAAATACCGACCCTCCTGGTGAACCAGAAGGAAACATTGTGCACAAAGTGCATAGTGCAGTCTCACCCGAGATACCTCTAATGGGAAACTGCAATACCTAGGTGTTTGAAATCTAGGAATGAGTGGGGATGTGGGAGTGTATTCTCTCTTTATTTACGCATTAAACTTTTTATTGATTCAAGTATTTCTAATATTCATTCATATTTAGCCTTATCTATGCATGCTAATACATCTTGTTAATCATTCATTCATAAGATAATCATTGACAGAACGTAAACATTCAAGAACCATCACATTGAACACAAGTTTTAACGTGGTTCACCCCCTCCTGGGGATACATCCACAAAGATTTGGATTCTCTACTCTTTTATTTAATCTGCTACAAAATCTAGTGTTGCACGCATTACATCTTCAATCATACAATCATGATAAAGTTAAGGAACCTCTGTGAGGTGGACTAGATCAGACCAGTCTCCTCAGTGTGTGACCTAACCCTTAAAATATATCTTATCGACTCTTCTACAACCTTATTACAATCGGCGGTCTCTCAACAATCATAATAATTGTTATCATCTCACCCACTTTTCCAACCTCGACCTAGACCTCCTAGGTTTTTATTTATACTATTTTATATTCTTATAGTATTTACAATCCTTATCAAAAATCCTAAACCTATCATGGTTAATCTTGCATGCCTCCTCGCAATGTGGTTTTTCCTCTTGCATGTTGTTTTTCCTTCCTTCTCAGCAGATTTCGTTCTTTCCAGTTGTTGTGTGTGTTCCAAAATTATGTCTTCCTTTACAAAAATAGGTCTTTCCTCAAAATAGACCCGTGCCCAACAATGACTAGGAACCTCATACACCACACATTTGGAAATATATGTAAAATTTACTCACATCCATCATAGCGTAAAATAAATATTTTTTATCACACATAAAAATAAAAGAAGATGATTTGTAAGAATAATAGAACTTTGATAGAGTAAACACATGTAGATCTCAAAGGAATAAAATGATAGACCAATTTCAAATATTTTATACTCAAAACTCAGATTTATAAAACACTGTCAAAACCAATCTCGACTTAATTCTCTTGGAATTTATGAAAAAATATTAAGGTCTATTAAAATGCTTTGAAATTAAATGTCTTTGTTCAGAGGATTGGGATTAGGGATCCCGTGGAAAATAAAATTAAATATAAAAAGAAAATAGACTATGGAGAGAAGAAGGTGGGTGAAGGAAGAGTAGAAAGACCTGAAAGGAAGACAAAAAAGAAATTATCATATTTTGGTTAGACCTTTCTAATCAAAGAGTGATGCAGGCGGAGGATGAACCTACACCTCCAGCACCTCTCTCACATGATTGTTCAAATTTCCTCGTTCATGAGCCGAATTGGATCTTTAGATTCCTGAGTGGAATCACTGTGCATATGCTCGATCCACAGGTGCTTCCTTACCCTCCACGGCCTTCAACACTTGACCGTGGTTATCCCCAACTCACTATCGGGGTTCGGGGTTTCGCGGTTCTCGATGTCGAGAATCACAACATTCTCCAATCCCCGATTTGCGATGAACTCCAGTCCCCCCCCTTGGCTCAGCTCTTGGCCTATGTGACCACAGTCCGTGACCACTGCCTTATCCCCATCGGGCTACCTCTTGTCGGAGTTTCGACACTTGCGATGACAATGTGCGCACGTCCTCTGGATCCCCGATCCTCCGATTGCCGACGCACTTTACTTTTGGCTAGCCCTCAAGGCTCATCCCCTGGTCCACGTGACCGTTACTTCATGACCGCAGCCTTACCCTTCCATCGGGGGTTTCGGGGTTCGCGGTTTAGAAGTGCAACGTTTCCACGTCCACGAATTCCCCGATATGTCGATCTCTGATGCGTTGGTCCTCCGGCGGCTCCCGGTCTTCTCCTCTGTTATGACGACAGTTGGCTCTCACTACGCCTCTGTCCTCCCGCTCTGTTGTGGTGACAGTTGTACCCCACTCATCGGGATTTCGTGGATCGCGATTTCACAATGCACGAACCACTTGTCACCGGGATCCCCGATTTCCCGATGAACAAAATGCTGACGACGACCGATCATTTGCCACCTATCCTCTCAGATGGACGGTCCCGATTATGTCAGGATTTCGGGACTTCCGATGTCCTGGTTCTTTTGACCCTGGGAACTCCGATTTCCTGATGCGCCTAAAATGTCGATATCCCGACTGCTAACCCTCATGCATCTTCCACAGATCTGACGGTTGTCGGAGACCCTGCACGAAATCCAACGGCTAGGATCAGTCTTTCTGTACGCTCCTCCTCCAGAGGCTAAACCTTGCACTACTCCTTTCGATCTAGCAACTGACGAGATTTTTAGTATGAGATCCGACGGCTATCGGTCCCCTCCTGCTGTAGGCTCCCCCTGAGCTTCCTGTGCGCCTATTCCTACGCTTAACCTTTGTGCAGCTTCTCCCGATCCAACGACTATCGAGATTTGCAAGTGAGATCTGATGGCTGTCGGTATCCACCTTCTGTGCCCTTCCTCTAGAGCTCCCCTGGATGCTTAGAACCAATGGTCCAAAATCTGTCGACCTATCTGACTATTATTGTTCTCCCTCGAGATTCTTTGCGCCTTCTTCCCATGCTTAGAAGAATTTCAAATTCTCCGAGGCCTCTACCTTTGCTAGTTTCTCCTCTGCGAACTCCTTGAACTTGATCTTCGCCTATGCGTATGAAAACGCCTACTCCTCCTGAGATTTCTTTTCTTTGAATCCTCAAAGGACTCTTTTGACTCATGTGCCTCTGCGAAGTCCTCGCGCCAAGCGCTATCTGTCCTGAGCTTCTACGAGTACTCAGCCCCTTGGGGGATTTCGTCTTTCTTCCTTCTCCTACAGACTAAGAATGAACTGGATGCCCTCCTGGCTATCCTATTACTCAAGCTACTTATTGAGTAATTCTGGGTATTCAACAACCCAGTGAAGATCCCTTAGTGKATTCTTCCTTCATATCCAGAACTCAAAGAGTTCTTTGTTCTCCTGTGCCTACTTGCACGTTTTCTCGATGCCCTCCTGGCGGAGTACCTTCTCCACAGAACGTTCAGTAGTTATGTCTTCCTGTGCACCTTTTGCACCTGCTCAATTCCCTCCCGACAGAGCCCTCAGAATCCTCAGTGATTCTGGTCTCTTCGAACTCACAATGGAGGTCTTCCTCCAGCACCTCATGCTTACGCTCAATGCCCACTTGGCAGAGCCTTTACATAACTCCTAAGAGATTATATCTACAACTGTGTCTCAGCTACACAGCCTTACCTCCTGGGGTGTTCAGTAACCTCATAGGTCTTCTTCCAGATTTGTTGACTTCAGTCCTGTGTCTCAGCACGTCTCTGTCTAACTCCTCAGAGTTTAGAAGTGCACTCACGCACCAGTATTCAGAGTCTGCAACACTCTCTCATGCCCTCCTGACATGAAACCTCAAAGACCCTCAACCTGAAATCAAGAAAACCCCTGCAGAATGCATCCACATAACATACATTCATAGTATATACAAAGAACACACACAGACATGCATATATGACTGAAATGCAGGAAAAACTGCTCTGTTATATTAAAATGGCAAATGCATGTATTTTACAAAGTGTTCTCGAGCTCTCCTCGACTCTTCTCTACTCTACCATTTATTCACTTTTTCAAAATGAGATATCAAAATCTCTTTTACCTGCGGTCTCACTGAGCGCTTCCCTCCAGGTCTACCTACTCTAATAATTTACATTCAATTACAATGAATGGGATGTCTAGTCCAGGATCGGATCTAGATCTCAGCCATTCTTGGAAATAAAGCCGATCTACCTAATGCCTGCTTAAAGGAACGACTTCTATTTCTCACCAGCCTAAGACATTTAATTTACATTCAATTCAAATTTGAATGAGGCTACACCTCCCTTTCAGCATCTGAATGCATGCGCGCTGACGTGGCTGGATGGCTGGCTGGATGCATGGAGAGATGATCCTGCATCATACTCCACAGCTGCAAAAATCATGAGCTCATGCTCATGATCTTCCCCTGTAGCTGTTGGAAATCCTCCTGGATCCCAAATCAGTCTTTGGAGCTATACATCCGCTCCACCTTCCTGTTGTTGTTGTTGCTTATGCGTTGTTGTTGGTGCTGCTTCTTTCCTTCTACCCAGCTGTTCCTTGCTGGTAGTCTATGCTGATCTCAACATCAACCTTCTGATGTCTATCTCTATGTCCAACTTCTCCAGTGGCTGGTTTTTCTCATGCAGTCTCCTCAGCTGCAAAAAATTTTGGCCATTGGGAAGATCGCTATGATCCCCCATGCCTTCCTCATCTATCTCCAACTTCACCTATTGGATGCGCACGCCCTGCATTTTTATCCTTTCCTCCAGGGCTTCTTGTTGATCCCACAGATCAACAAAGTATATGTTGTCTGTCTCTTCCTCTTCTACTTCTACAACCTCCTGGGTTGCATTTTGTTCATCTCTATGGCTGAAAATGTCGAGCCATTCCTCAGAATGCTCATTCTCTTTTCCTTCTTCTTCTTCTTCTTCTTCTGTTGTCAGCTCCAATGCTACAACGCTCTCAACTTGATGGCTGAAGTCATTGAGTCATTCCTTAGAATGCTCATTCTCTTCATCCCCTTGGGCAGTCTTAGCCATCTGCTCCGATTTTTGTTTGACAATCATGGTTGACTGTTCCTTTGATCTTGTCGCATCTGCAATACAATTTTCTACCTCCTCTGGGGAAAATGGGAGGAATATTGAAATTCCCCCAATCATCAGAATATCATTTTGATCTTCATCCTCTGTCAGCTGCACCTGCTGATCTAAATCTATCTCTGAAACTATGAGACCCTCAGACAGTCTCATCTCTGTCATCTCTCCTGGCTGATTCAAATTCATCCGCTCATCCCTGCCCACCTAGAAATATGGGATGCTTCCACTGCTGACCTGGAAGACTATGAGATCAACCGATCCCATCTTCATCAACACTCCTTCCTGAAATGAACTCTTCTCTGAGTCCACGAGACCTTCAGACAGTCTCGAGTTTTCATTTCTGCCCACCTGGCAGTTTGACACGCTTCCGTTGTCCTCCTGGCAGTCTTTGATGCTTCCACTACCCTCCTGGAAGTATTCGAGATCCTCATATGATCTCCTTTCATTGCCCAGCTGGCAATGTGAAATTCCCTAGCTGTCCTTATGACAGTCCTTGAGATCTTCAGCCGACCTCATCTCATTTCCCTCTTGGAAATCTAGAATTTCTTCTTCTCTACCTTCATGGCAGTCCTTGAGATCATCAGATGATCCCAATTCATCTTCTTCATCATCCCAATCATTGCGACCCTTTCCAGTCTCTGGCCAACATACCTTAACCATTTTTTCCTYTGTGGCTTTGAGGTTTTCAACATACTTCAACCACTTTCTCAACAACCTGCACTGTCTCATGACCATCAGCTCTCRGACTGGCCATTTCACCTTCGGTTCCTTCATGGGCCATTCATATACCCATCTTAGCTTGGCTTTCTTTTCCTGTCTCATCCGCATTTCCAGCTTCTCTATGTTTGATTTTAATTCATAGAGCTTTCTAGTCTCTTCTTCATCCCATTCGGAAAGATTTTCGGCCTTGCTCTTCTTTCTATAGCCTTCAGTAGCCATCTTGTTGTCCCTGTCTGCCTCTTTGACAGATCTACTGCTGTCACTCTGCATCCCTGAGTGTTCCAGCTTCATCATCCTCTCACAATCCTGCTGACTATCTATGGACTGCTGCCTACCTGCAAGCAAGTCCTTAAAGATTCCTTAGCAACTCTGTCTTCCTTCTGCTCTCCTCTCTGTTCTCTTCTTGCCTGAAATATACAGACAAGAACTCACTCTTATACACCTTGAATGTGTATCATAGTGTCTCAGTTCCTCATTCTCCTCCTTGACTAAAATATACAGACGAGATATCAGCTCTGATACCACTTGACGTGTATCAGAGTGCTTTCCTCTTATTCACTCCTCTTGCCTTAAATATACAGACAAGAAATAGGCTCTGATGCCACTTGATGCAGGCGGAGGGTGACCCTACACCTCCAACACCTCACTCACAGGATCATTCAAATTTCCTCGTTCATGAGCCGAATTGGCTCTTTAGATTCTTGAGTGGAATCACTGTGCATATGCTTGATCCACAAGTCCTTCCTTACCCTCCACGGCCTTTAGCACTTGACCGTGGTTATCCCCGACTCACTATCGGGGTTCGGGGTTTTGTGGTTCTCGATGTCGAGAATCACAGCATTCTCCAATCCCCGATTTGCGATGAGCTCCAGTCCCCCCCCTGGATTAGCTCTTGGCCTATGTGACCACAGTCCATGACCACTGCCTTATACTCGTCGGGCTACCTCCTGTCAGAGTTTCGGCACTTGCGATGAAAACGTGCACACGTCCTCTGGATCCCCGATCCTCCGACTACCGACGCACTTTACTTTTGGCTAGCCCTGCAGGCTCAGCCCCTGGTCCACATGACCGTTACTTCATGACCACAGCCTTACCCTTCCATCGGGGGTTTCGGGGTTTGCGGTTTAGAAGTGAAACGTTTCCACATCCATGAATTCCCCGATATGCAGATCCCCGATGCGCTGGTCCTCCGGTGGCTCTCAGTATTCTCCTCTGTTATGACGATAGTTGGCTCTCACTACGCTTCTGTCCTCCCGCTCTGCTATGGTGACAACTGTACCCCACTCATCGGGATTTCGTGGATCGCGATTTCACAATGCATGAACCACTTGTCACCGGGATCCCCGATTTCCCGATGAACAAAATGCTGACGACGCCCGATCATTTTCCACCTGTCCTCTCAGATGGACTGTCCCGATTATGTCGGTTTTTCGAGACTTCCGATGTCCTGGTTCTTTTGACCCTGGGAACTCCAATTTTCCGATGCACCTAAAACGTCGATATCCTGACTGCTAACCCTCATGCAGCTTCCACAGATCTCACGGCTGTTGGTGACCCTGCACCAAATCCAATGGCTAGGATCGGTCTTTCTGTACGCTCCTCCTCCAGAGGCTAAACCTTGCACTACTCCTTTCGATCCAGCGGTTGACGGGATTTTCAGTATGATATCCAATGACTATCGGTCCCCTCCTGCTGTAGGCTCCCCCTGAGCTTTCTGTGCGCCTGTTCCTGCGCTTAACCTTTGTCCAGCTTCTCCCGATCAAATGGCTATCGATATTTCCAAGTGAGATCCGATGGCTGTCGGTATCCACCTTTTGTGCCCTGCCTCTAGAGATCCCCTCGACGCTTAGAACCAACGGTCCAGAATCTGTCAGCCTATCCGACGAATGTTGTGCTCCCTCGAGCTTCTTTGCGCCTTCTTCCCAGGCTTAGAAGAATTTCAAATTCTCCGAGGCCTCTACCTTTGCTGGTTTCTCCTCTGCGAACTCCTTGAAGTTGATCTTCGCCTGTGCGTATGAAAACGCCTACTCCTCCTGAGCTTTCTTTTCTTTGAATCCTCACAGGAATTTTTTTACTCTTGTACCTCTGTGAAGTCCTCGCGCGCCAAGCGCTATCTGCCCTGAGATTCTACGAGTACTTAGCCCCTTGGGGGATTTCATCTTTCTTCCTTCTCCTACAGTCTGAGAATGAACTGGATGCCCTCCTGGCTATCCTGTTACTCAAGCTACTTCTTGAGTACTTCTGGGTATCCAACAACCCAGTGAAGATCCCTCAGTGGATTCTTCCTTCACATCCATAACTCAAAGAGTTCTCTATTCTCATGTGCCTACTTGCACGTTTTATCGACGCCCTCCTGGCGGAGTACCTTCTCCACAGAACGTTCAGTAGTTCTGTCTTCATGTGCACCTTTTGCACCTACTCAATGCCCTCCTGGAAGAGCCCTCAGAATCCTTAGTGATTATGGTCTCTTCGAACTCACAATGGAGTTCTTCCTCCAGCACCTCATGCTTACGCTCAATGCCCACTTGGCAGAGCCTTTACAAAACTCCTAAGAGATTTTGTCTGCAACTGTGTCTCAGCTACACAACCTTACCTCCTGAGGTGTTCAGTAACCTCACAGGTCTTCTCCTAGAATTGTTGACTTCAGTCCTGTGTCTCAGCACGTCTCTGTCTGACTCCTCAGAGTTCAGAAGTGCACTCATGCACCGGTATTCAGAGTCTGCAACACTCTGTCATGCCCTCTTGACATGAAACCTCAAAGACCCTCAGCCTAAAATCAAGCAAACCCCTGCAGAATGCATCCACATAACATACATTCACAGTATATACAAAGAACACACACAAACATGCATATATGACAGAAATGCAGGAAAAACTGCTCTGTTATATTAAAATGGCAAATGCCTGTATTTTACAAAGTGTTCTCGAGCTCTCGTCAGCTCTTCTCTACTCTACCATTTCTTCACTTTTTCAAAATGAGATATCAAAATCTCTTTTACCTGCGGGATCACTAAGCGCTTCCCTCCAGGTCTACCTACTCTAATAATTTACATTCAATTACAATGAATGGGTTGTCTAGTCCAGGATCGGATCTAGATCTCAGCCATTCTTGGCATTAAAGCCGATCTACCTAACGCCTGCTCAAAGGCACGGCTTCTATGGTTCACCAGCCTAAGACATTTAATATACATTCAATTCAAATTTGAATGAGGCTGCGCCTCCCTTTCAACATCTGAATGCATGCGCGCTGACGTGGCTGGTTGACTAGCTGGCTGCATGGAGAGATGCTCCTGCATCAAAGAGGCAGAATAATTGGATGAAAAAATTATAAGGAAAGAAGAATGTGATCATCATAAACTTACTATGATGACATCTCTAATTTTTCTCTTGCTTGATGTTGTCCTTTTATTTTCCTTGTTAACGGTTATAGGAACTATCTCAACTGTCATTTCTTGGCTCTCTTTAGTTAACTTATCAATTTCCCTCTTAGAACAATCCTCAATGTAATTCTTCATTGGTGAAACATTTATCTCATGTCTAATTTTGATATTAAATAATTCACCTTTTAAATATATTAGGTCATGAGAAATATTGTGGATCGATTCCTCAATATCTTTATTTTTCATAGAATAATCGATAATCCAATTATATATCTCTTCTTCACCATATTCAATTATTCCATCAAATTTCTCAGTCAATAATCCCTTTAGTATCTCCACGTGTTCATCAAATTGTTTCCTTGTCACAAACATTGAATTGAATATTAGTTTAGGATGTTGAACCTCACTAGTGCTTATTTCTAAATATATTTATGTAAGCCTTCTGAATAGTTCTTCTCTTTTTACTATAGATTCATTGCATGCTTGGAAAATATTTCTCAGATTCTTAATATTTTATTTCCAATAGGAATTCAACTATTTGATTCAACTAAGAGAAGGCATATATTATTCTCTCCTCTTTGCTTCTGTCATGTTTGAAACTTTTACCCCAAATGGTAAAACAACATCTATGTAAAATCCTTCTTCATTATTAAAATCATCTTGGATATATTCATGAAATACAAGTGCCCTTGAACCAAAACAAACAATATTTTTAGAGACTTCCCAGGACTTTATTATCAATGACATTCTCTTTTTAATATTTTTCTAAACATAATTTCGAACCGATGTAAGAAAAATTGATGATCCCTTTAACTTGATACTAGGTGTAGTTGGTTTTATCATTTTTAAAGGGTTGGCCAAGATGGGAAGAGGCATCAAGAAAGTCTCCAATTATTTAATCTTTTCCTTCAAGCTAGCATTCTCAAGTGCGTCATCAAGTGCGTCCCTGGTTTCCTTATGAATTTTGGAAACCTAGTACGGTCGCATATACTTGAGGTCAACCTCTTAGCGGGATTTTCATTTCTTATTTTTCTGGTCAATTCTTTCCACAATCAGCTTTATATATTATTTATTAAAAACAACTCTCTTAAAAGTGAACGATTCTGCCTGACTAAAAGTTTCATTCCCAACAAGTTCCAATACAAAATTTTGTTTAACAACATGCTCTTATTGTCCTATTGTAGGAATTTTTTTTTCAATGTCTTCTTCTAGTTCCATATATTCAAAGGAGAAGCTTTGAATATCATTTTCTATGAGATTATTTGCTTTCTCACGGGCAATTTGTGTGAACTTTCAATTTTCCAGGGATAATTCTTATCTCCTCCTCCACTGGAAATGTTGTTAATAGAATTCTTAATTGGGTGGGTCACTGGAGTATTTGTCCTGGATGTAGCATTCTTCAAAGTCACAACTAGATATTGAGCACTTCTTTCACTGGGACATTTTCCTTTTTGTTTGTAAAAATATTTACTAGTAAGCAATGTTTCTAAATCTACAGTGTTATTTACATGAGTGTTCTGGGTATTGACTTTTTCTTCTTCCCTCAAGATAGTTTGAATGAAATAATTACTAAACCCTATTGATAACATATGTCCAACAAAGATTTTGTTTGGATCAAAACCTTTGATCTTTTTAGCATATTTCAAACTCACATTGTTAAAATGATTTGCAAATTCATCAATTTTGTTTATATTTCTCAATACACATTCTTGAATCTTCCTTGGTAGAGGAATAAACTATGTTTTCATTTTTTCATGGAAAAAGTGAAACCATAAATTATATTTCCTCGCTACGTCTGTGATAAATAATTCATCGGGTACATAATATGGAAGAAAAGAAGGATTTTATTTTGAGAAAAATATCCTTATGATACTATGATTTTCCATTTTCTCTATCATCCCCTTTTTATCTAAAAATTTGACATCTTCAACAGATATCCTGAGAGCGTTTTTGTCCAACAAAAGTTTTTTGAAGACTGAAACAAAGTTATTATAAACTTAATAGAAAAATATAGGGGTTTTATGCCTCCATAATACCTGATACCAAAACGTAACGGGGTTTGTTTCACAATTTACCCTTTTATTGATAGTCAAATTTGGGAGTTGGAAATAGTGCACGATAGAAAATATCAAAGAAGAGGCCTTTTTCTATCTCATCTTCTACCTCATCCTTTTTTGTCCATTACCTATTGTTGATAACTTTCCGTGCTTTCATTTTCCCTCCCACATTATATTTTCCCCACTTCTTTACTCCTTTTCTTTTCCCCCTTCTATACCTTCCCTTTTTCCCATTTCTTTTTATCCCTTCTTTTTTCCCATTATTGGTTACTATACTTAGCCATATTGCACTTCGCAAACCTTTGGATTCACAGGTTTGCAGGTTGTCGCATTTTCATTTCCATCCACTTACTCATGTACAAGTCCATTTCAACACTTATATTTTTTCTTCAAATTTGCGGGTATGCCGGCTCAAACATTTGTTTTCCTTTTTTCTGTGACCCTCACATTGCAGTTCAACTTCTGTGACCTACATTTTGAACATCACTTAACCTTTAGCTTCGTTGTCGCTGTTGGGTTCCAAAGTATTCCATTCATCATCCACATGAGTCTGATCGACCACTCCTCTATACTTAGTTAACTTTTATTATCTCTACAACCGCGGGTTCACGGGTTTGCGGCTTGGCGAGTTCACGAAAATTCTATATTGAAGTTCTCTCACACATGTCCTCACGAATACTTTTCTTTTTCCAATACGCATTAAGTACTTTTTAAATGATAACAACTATTGTGTAGACCCCAAAAAGGCCGTCATTAATGGTGAAAGGCTCAAGGATTTTTTCATTAAATTCTCATTTAATATTCATTTGTCAAGGGATTAAACTATCATTATCTTTTAGAAAATGAATATTCGTGACCATTACCCAGTTGAAGAAATAGTTCCGTCAAATTAATGGAAGCATCAACTTGACAACAGTTATATGGTGACACCCTGAATATTTTTGGCTATGAAGATCATAACTTCTAGTGGTCGAGAGCATACTGATATTATTCCCCCCTCATACTAAAAGAAATAGAAGAACATAATTTGGACATCTGGTATTGCTTATGTTGGTTGTGGCCCGGAGGTTTTCGATTGTAAGGAAATCGTTGCATGGTGTGTGGACAAGTACGTATTTAATCTAGGAATCATATAGCTCTAGGGACATTCTCCAATTTCTCTTTCACCTCAAGTCTTCCGCGAGATGTTAAAGCTGCCAAAGCCGACCCTTACATTCAAATGTGAAGATTGTAGAGAATTCTTAGAGGATTCTTAAAGAAACGGGATATTGAAGGGCTAATCTACTCAAGCAAAGACTACTAATGATCAAACTCTACTAAGAAACTTAAACTATGTAACCTAAGTAACTTTTGAACAAAGGATCAATGGATAGTTCTAAGAAGGCAAATGAAAACCCTACTTAAAGAAAATTAACTTAATCATGACAATAAGCAAAAGAAAAATATCTACCTAATAAGCAAGAACAGCAACAAACTACTTTAATTAACCTACTCAAATTCAATAAGCAACTATCCTATGAAAGCAAGTAAATAAGCAAGCAACTATCTTATCAAAGCAAAATAGACAAGCAAGCAACTACTCTATTAAAGAAAATAAACAAGTAATCAAACAACTAACGCACCTATGATAACTTCTACAACAGTTAAACTAATCAATAAGAAACTAATTAAGCTAAGAAGCAAGTAAACTTTATTCTGAAATTAAACTTCGCAACTATTTCTAATCTATGAAAGGAAATCTACTTAATTGAAAGCAAGAGGAATTAACAACTAATCTTTAATCTATGATAAGAAAATTACTCTTTAATCTACCAAAGCAAAAAGACTATTCATCCTACAAAATCAAGGGAACTATATTCTAATCTATGAAAGCAAGAGAACTATCTTCTAATCTATGAAATAAAGAAAACGATCTTCTAATCTATGAAAACTTAAATATAGTGTTGATGGTTATGTTTCTGGTGTCTTATGATATCACGATGGCACTTGACAATGAATGATAATTCAAGAGGGATAAACTCTATATTGACTTCAAATAGCAAAGTGAAAAGTGTTAATTAGACAATCCAATGAGAATTTAGCCATTATGAAAACCACATTAAATATCCTGTATATCCATGTGATTATTGATCATGAATTAATCATCAACAGTATAAATAGATTTTTCTAATAAATTCAATTGCATTCTAGGCTAATGAAGAAAATTCATACTACACTAAACTCAATAATTAACTACGAATTGAAATTGCAATTTAGATTTAAGAAAGAACTGCATGAAGAAAACTAAACTAGTTCTATCTTAACAATTCAAATTTCCAAAAAGAGGAAATACTCATAAACATAAATTAAACACTATCTCAACATATGACAATAAATTAAATGAGTAAACTAACCAACAAATAGGTAAGAAAAACTAAACAACAATTAAATAAACAATCTGAAAATAAAAACTAAAACTAACACTATCCATCCACCGAAGCCCTCTTAAAGAAAGCATGCATTAAAATTATGTTCTAAAGCTCTGTTTTAAACTCTAACTAATCTATTTCAGCATACATAAATTCTAGTGTATTATTTAATCACACATGGGTTAGTGGCTTAATCTTAAGCTTATTTATACTAACTAAGAAGTCATTGCATACTAACAAGATTCTTCATATTAACTTGCAAAAGGAAACTAACACAATTAAACTATAACAACAATTTATACAATGGGAAAACAAGATGACAATTCATATACAGGAAAATAAATAAAAAGACATCTACGCTATTTAATTCAGAAGTAAATACATAGGATAGTTACCCAGACTAGTGGTGGGCTCCCCAACAAGTCATGGTCACTCTTCAAATGCACACCATGAACTTCAACAAAGGGATTTCACCATTAAAACTAAAAACACAAGTCTTACACAGTCTCGCAAAACAAAAATGACAAAACTGAGCTAAAATTGTCTTTGTCTCTAGCACATAACTTCTTAACCATTTTCTGACCACTGAGGTGGTATTTATAAGCTTTACAAATTGAGAGGTCGACCACTAGAGGGTTGATCCTCTTCTAAAAGCAGTAGATTGCATTTAAGATGCCCTAACTGCCTAAATAAGGCGAGCCAATAATCGCCCACCATAACAACCCAAATCGAGTTGTCAAGAGTTCAATAGTTGGAGGCTTTGAGCAGGAGAAAAACCCATGTTTCTGATTCGTCCATCACTAGCCGCCAATACCATAACCGCCAAATCGCCCATCGTTTTTGTGTAGGACGAAGTGTCGGATGGAGTAACGGACTGAGCGTCGGATGGAGTACCGGACTCAGTGCCGGAAGAAAAAGAAATATAAGATTTTGCCCTGTGACACCAAAAAATGCAAATTAGATTCCTGAAAACATAAAAACATACTGAATTACACTCAAGATCATCATAAAACATCAGTTATGCATACCTAGTGTGGATCATAGGAATTTGACACAAAATCTCTTCAAAAACTTCTTCAAAACATGAAAACACATATACACATTCGGCAAAAAAGATCTAATTAACGTCATAAAATCGATCATATCATGGGCCCAACATTACCCCAACACCTAAGATTTTGCAGGTCCCATTGCAAACAAAAATAAATTGTCGTTCATGACTAAACTTGTGAAGGAGGGGGTGGATTAGCTTTAGAAGCTTCTTCCTCTTGCCTGGGGGATTTTGTCTTGGGCCTTTTGTGATGTTTCAATTGCATCCAGAGACTATTATTGGTGGCAGTTATATCATCAACCAAACGTTGTATACAATTCATCTTGGTTTGTAGGACAATGTTATCATGGCGTAAATGAAAA
>SNQJ01S0001387.1:3723-25597 GCA_010110895.2 Picea sitchensis
ACATTTGGAAGCTGTAGCTACCTTTGGAAGTCATTACTTCCCTTGAACAAAAACTATTGATTATTTCTCATATATTGTGCATGGTGTATTGTGGTGTATTGGTGTAACTCTTATACTATTGTTCATTGCTCAGTGGATATAATTGAATGGTTTAAGTATAAGTTGAAAAAGGTTTTTAAATTGTACTGGATACTGATTCACCCCCCTCTCAGTATCAACATGCTTTGCCCAAGATGTGATGGAGATCAATTGAGAATGTAAAATATTTCAATACAATCACCATGTTGAAAATATTACTGATATATATTGTTATATAGATCCACTTTGTATTGATCTGTGGCTATTTTTTGTCGTCTCATAGCTCCACTATGTATTTTTCATGGCTGCAATCAATTCATGTCATGGAGGTATGGATACACATTGTATCTTTGGTGGCCATATCCTTAGTCAGTATTTTCATGGATCCACAGTTTATTTATCGATGACCATACTTTGAGTCATCTCGTGTTCCAAGCATAGGTATGCTTGCCTCAGAAATGGAACAAATATTAATAATATTTGATGATTGTTTTCATATTCTTCTAGGTTCTCCTACTCCAACACCCTTGCATTGAATAATTTATAAAGTGTTTCATCCATTAGTTTCTCTTATGACCTTACACTTTAGGAGGCATCTGATACACATCAAAATCTCACATTTGTGTTTCACACCCTAAGTTTTGCAAGTGTCACAAAGCGATGTATGCACCTTGGTAAGTGTCACATGCACTGTTGCAAGTGTTTTATGCACCTTACGTAGTGTCTCATTGATGGGTGTTCTATATGCACTAAAAACACAGTAAAAACCCTCAATTAAATTTTCAACCCAGGGTAAGTAAACTTAGAGTTGCATAAAAATATATGCCAAAGGTAGAAGGGCTGGTAGGAGTATAGTCTAACTAATGAAGGTAGCTATCTAAGGCTAATCTACTCAAACAAAGCTATCTAATGAGAAAACCCTACTAAGCAACTTAAAACTAGGTAACCTAAGTGATTTTGGGCCAAGAATCGATGAATAGTTCCTAAGAAAACAAGTAAAACCCTATGTAAAGAAAACTAGTTCAACAATAAGCAAAGGCAAACTACTAAGCATAATAATGAGCAACTGATAAAAGAAAACTATTTTAACTTGCCAACCTACATTCAATGAGAAACTACCCTATGAAAGCAAATAAATAAACAAGCAAGCAAAAACACCTATCTAACCTATTAAAGCAAATAGACAAGCAAGCAAAGACACCTAACTAACCTACTAAAGCAAAAGACGATTATCTAACCTACTAAAGCAAATAGACAAGTAAGCAAAGGAAACTAACTACTGCAAGTAATCAAATTAAAACTTCTCATTGAACAACTATCTTGCCTAAGAGGCAAGTGGAATAAATGCTCAATGAAAAACTATTTCTAATGCATGAAAGGAAATCTAAGAGGCAACTAGACTAAATGCTCAATGCAAAACTATTTCTAATGCATGAAAGGAAATCTATTTTATTGAAAGAAAGAAAGGCTACCACTAATTCTTAATCTATGACAAGCAAACTACTATCTAATCTATCAAAGAAAAGTCTATCTACCCTACAACAACAAATAAGACTATTTTCTAAACTATGAGAGCAAGAAACTATCTATTCTGATCTATGAAAGTAGGAGACTATTCTTTAATCTATGAAAAACATGAAAACTATCTTTTAACCTATGACAATTCAAATGTAATGTTGGTGGTTGTGTGAATGTCTTCGGTGTCAGATAATATCTCGATGGCACTTGACAACAAGGGACAATTCCAATGGTATATGCTCAACACTAATCTCAATGGCAAAGTGAAAGGTATGGATTAAACAATCCAATGAGAGTTTAGCCATGAAAAAAATAATGTTAAATACCCTGCATATTCATGTATGAACCATCAAAAACATAACGAGATCATCATTATACTTCTACACTATGTAAGCAAAACTAGATTCAACCTTTAACTAGGAAATATAATTGCATTTTAATTCTAGGAAAGGAAATTGCATAAAATAAAACTATGCTAACCATTCAAAGTGCAATAAGGAAATAATTAAAAACATAAATTCAACTATGATATTAAAAAGTAAATTAACAATCTACATTAACCAACAACTAATTAAATGAGATCTATATAAAACTAAAATAAACAAGCTATAATAAAAAACTGGAATTAACTCTATCCATCCATCAAATCCCTGTCAAAAAAAACCCAAATCAAACTTTGTTCTATTCTAATTAAACTATGTTTTAAACTTGACTATAAAATCATAAATCAAAGCATAATCTAACATCTAATTGCATATGGGGTTAGTATAGAGACTTGCAAGTATGTTCCTAATATACAAGAGCAATGCATGCTAACACATCTCATCATTCTAACATGCAAAAGACAATCAAAACAATTAAGTTACAACAAACTAGTTAACACAATAAAAATATGCATGTACAAAAAATAAAAGAGAACAATTAAATTAGGAAATGCATAAACAAACATGAAGAAAGCTACCAGACTGCTAGTGGGCCTCCCAGCAAGTCGTGGTCACTCTCTAAAAGCACACCACGAGCTCAACAAGATGAATTCACCATTAAAACTTGAAAACGTAGTTCTGGCATAATTTTGGCAATGTAAAATATCAAAACAGAGAAAAACGAGTTTGTCTCCAATACACTAGTTCTTCTACTTTGTTAACAATCTTCTGACCATCCTAGTGGTATTTATAAGCTTACAGACCAAGCGGTCGCCATAGGAGGGTTGAACCAGCTCTAATTTTGACAAATTACAATAAATGATGCCCTAACTGATAAAACAGAGCGAGCCAATAATCACCCTCTTTGAACAATTGAAACTGAGTTGTCTAGAGCTCATTAGCTGGAGGGGGAAATCATGAACAAAACCCGCATGTACGATTTTCCCATCACTGGTCGCCAATACCTTAACCACCAAGTCACCCTGTATTTTTGTGCAATACACAATGCTGGACAAAGTGATGGATCAAGTGCCAGAACAAGTACTAGAAGGAGTGTCAGAAGCAGAAACGTGGTGCGTTTTTTCCCTGTAACACCAGAAAAACGTGAATTAGATCTTGGTAATCATAAAACATGATGAATTATACGTAATAAAATCATTAAACATGAATTACACGTACCTTATGTCAATCATACCGTTTTATCATAAAATTCTTCAAAAAGCTCCTTTAAAATATGAAAAACACATGTACATGTGGCAAAAGTGATCATATATCGAGCCCAACATTACCCCACACTTACAATTTTGTAGGTTCCACTGCAAACAAAAATAAGTTACCCCTCAGAACTAGGTTTGCTGAGGAGGATCGGCTTTGGAAGCTTCTCCTTCTTGCTATGAAGACTTAGCCTTGTGCCTCTTATGTTGTTTTAGATGTGCTCTGAGGCTGCAGTTAGATTTAGTCATTTCATCGACCAATCATTGAAGAGAGTTCACTTTTGTTTGAAGGACTGCATTATCACGATGAAGGTGTGCATCTATTGTCTTCCTTTCCTCCAACTGTTGGAGAAGCTGATGGTTTTCTTTTTGTAACTCCTCTATGGTTGGGGCAGAGTCGATGATCTCTGAGGAAGGCTTAGATCCTTTGAAGGATGTGGACAATCTATCAGTTTTAGGATCTAAAGTAGGCATGGGTGAAGTAGCGGTTATGGGAGATCGGTAAGGTGAGGTAGGTTCTGATTTTTTTTTCCTTAGTGGCTCTAATCTATCCACAGAGATTTCCCTAAGTTTCTTATGAGGGATCTCAAGGTCGAAGGACACTTGGATCGGATCCGAAATAGGTGGAGGTTTTGCATAAGGCTTGGTTCTTGTGCTCCAGGTACTCTTCCGAAAGGGTCCTTTACCAAATCAATTGGCTCCCCTCTTGCTTGTGGGAATGATGGGAAAGCCTTGCTGCATTACTTCTTGGAGATTTTTAGGTGTAGGATCAAGAGAGAGTGAAGGCATTGGGGGGTCAACAATAGGCTTCTTTTGGTCTTTGCTCTTGGTCTTTTTACCCAATGAAGAAGTAGGAATATCAATAAGCTTTTGGTATTGTTCCAGAAAAGAGAGGGTTTGTGCAAAGGTGTTTGGAGTTCTTGGAGAGCGAGGCTTGGATGGAGAGATAGTTTTTAGGCTAAGTGGCTTTTTGCCGATCTTAACTGTCAAGTGAGGGTTTGCAAATTGGTAGATAAAGGCATCCCAATTTTTCCCCTGTTTCTCTAGTTTGGCAAGAACGAGGAGTTTGATCAAGCCATGGTGGAAGAGACTATTGTGGGGGTTAGTCACATTCTTCCTCACTTGAGAGGACATCTTCTCTGTACTTTTGAGAAAATAGAAGGGAAAATTCAAAGGTTTGTTGAACAGAAAATGAGCCAACAATCTGAAATGACAATATTTGAAGGTGGAGTATCTACCTTCACATGTAATTAACCTTGTGATGATGATGAGGGGGTTAATCAATTCTTCCTTTATCCACTCAGCATACCCTTTTTCTCCTGAAATGCTCTCGAATTCGGGCTTAAACACCTTGTTTTAACTTGAGTGCGACAATTGGTGGTTTTTGAACCATCTATCTCCCATTCTTGGAGCTTTGTAGTTGCAACAATGGATTCTTCTGTGACTTCAAAGGTAAGAGACCCTACATGTGCTATCTTACCATCGAAACCAAGGGCGAATTGCATGGAGAGGCTGTCATCGTGGCCATGTAAGCTAGACAAAAATGGCCCCCAGCCTGCGCACAAAAACACTTCTCTGCACTGTGCAAATTCGGGAATGGAAAACAAGTCTGCATAGGAGGAGGGTTCGTATCTCCTGGGCATTGTGACAGAGGCGAATTTTACCAGGCAAGGGCATGATTGAGTCAAGAGATGGCATGAACTGGGCACGGTCTGAGTGTGATTTGAACATGGGACAAATTGGTAGAGGTCGGGTGTGATTCCTTAACGCAGGGCAGAGCAAAATGGCAAGGGAAAATGAGATAATAGAGTGCCCAACCCAATTTTGGATGCACTTATGGTGGAGTACATTGCACACATGTGCACGCGAGCTGCCATGTGTGGGAAATTCGAATTCAATGGAATGATTTGGGGAAATTTAGTAGTGCGTGGTTAGATCAATGTCCAAGTCTTTTGAATTGGACATTTGATCATAAACATATGAAGCATCTACAATCAATGTCTGCAACCAATTCAATTAAATGTAATTGAGTTCTGGTTACCTGGAATCTAGGACAGTTACTGGTGTGTAACTCACATGGCACTTCATTCGTCACCTCAAACGACATCTCATACGACACCTCATACAATACTTCATCCGATACCTCTATGTTAAGTGCATTTTCACCTCTTATAATGGATAGCCTGCAAATTTGAAGTGTTTTTGACAATCACAGTGGTAAATGAGTAGAGGCAGAATGCTCCATGCTCACTCAATCTTCTTGCATATGACATATAATGTCAAAAACCTACAAGGAACAGGTTATAACAAGCATAAAAATCCATTGTCAAACCTACAATATGTAACTTGTAATGAAATGAAAAACCGATAAAGAGTGGTCTGTTAAGTATGTGTTCAGTAATTTATAGCACACATGAGTTAAGCATTTCAAAAATAACATGACTATCAATGTAATAACCTGTATCATGGTAATAATACAAAAATTCTTGCAAAGACTTATTTATCTAGGCAATGATCATTTGTCAGCTCATGAACCCCTCCCCCATAGCTAAGTATTATGACACCTCACAATCAAACGTATAGGAAACCAGTCAGTATCCCCCAATAGCCGAAGATTTATAGTATGTCGAGTGTAAAAATAAAGTTTCATAGATTGGTCTGATGAGACGGTTAGTAGATGGCCCCACCTATAGGATAAGAGATCCTATATATAGATAAGAAGAGGTAGGCAAGAGAGTTTCAAGATAGTCCTAGAGTTATTTCCCAATCACAAGTTGATGGAGTTCATTAACCTTAGCTTAACCACACATAATTCATGTCAGCTTTGTCTACAAGTAATGTTGTACATTAGGACATGTTTAAATTTATGATTTATTTTTGTCAGATTATCATCCTCGCTAGGTAGAATTCCCCACTGCCAGCAAGCCTGTTCAGTACTCTGGCGGGTTTACCTAGTCATACCACATGCCGGTACCCACTGCCAACAGACCTGTTTAGTATCCCGACGGGTTAGCCTCTTAAACCCTCAGAGACTGGCCCTCCATCTTTTAAGATTTTAGTATAATATTGCTTATGCAAGAATATGGGGGAACAACTCTGAAAATAACTTTTTCCTTCCTTTTTTTCAATTGGGATGGTATTTATGTCAGAGGATGACTTTCCGTTATATTACTTAGTGATTGTCCTGATGTAAGGGGTACTTAAGCGAACGTGGCCTATCTAAAGATATGATATAATCAAGCTATTTAGTGTGTAGTGGATGGTACCATTGAGAAAGAACATAAATGTATTTGTAGGCTCAACTTAATTTCTTCCTTTGTAGTTATTGTGATGTTTCCATGACTAACTGCTAATTAGACTGCCTTGTTACTCTTTGATAAAGACACTTGACTCACTTACTCAGGTTTCTTGGAAAAAATGTATGAGAGACCTCTAGGCTTGATAGTTACGATATCGCTTCCTTATATAGTGGTGAAGAGTTTCAAGAGAAACTGCTTTAGAATGCCTTAAAAAAATGAGAATGTTTGCAAAAATATGGCTAACTACAGTAAGTCAATATTCATTTGATGCTTTAGCAAACACAAAATTCAATTGTAATAATGTTTTGAAGAAGGATCCTTGAAATTGTGTACTCCTGGTGAAATAAATACTTACAGAAATATCTAGAATTGCCTTATTAACAAAATTAAGAAACTATTTACATATGTACAGTAGGAAATTCATAAAAATTTTCAAGAACAAGGGGGGACTTCCCCATCTACTATGGCCAATGCCTTGTTGGCTGACATGACCTATAGAAAATCCTCTCTGGAAATGGGCTTATGATAAAATTTAAGTCGGTGTCCATTTACCACAAAGGAGACTTGTCCATCATCAATTGTTTTAATTTTTATAGCTCCATTGTCATATACAGTGTCTACCTCGTAAGGGCCCAACCACCAGGTGGTGAGCTTGCCTTTGAAGGTTTTGAATCGAGAATCAAACAACAAGGCCCAATCACCAGGTTGGAAGTGTTTCTTCTTAATAAACTTGTCATGTCACTTGATCCTCTGGTTTTGGACTAATATTGTCCATTGGATGGCATTTTGCCTAATTTCATCCAACTCATTTAGTTGTAGGGCTCGTTTTTTCTGAGCCTCATCCAGGTTCAATCCTAATTCTGTGGCAATACAAAAGGTCCTTACTTGGGATTCTATAGGTAAAAGTACTTGTTTCCCGTACACTAGCTCATAAGGGGTATGCCCAGTGGTATTTCTCCAGGTAGTCCGATATGCCCACAAAGCCTCTGGGAGCATATCAACCCAATCCCGATGATGTAACTGAATAGTCTTGGTCAAGATGGCTTCCAGAACTTTGTTTGTGGATTCTACCTGACCATTGGCTTGCGGGTGGTATGGAGAATATTTACGGTGTTTAATCCCATATTTCTCTGTTAGCTATTTCATCATCTTGGAAGTAAATTGAGTGCCTTGGTCGGTAACAATTTCACGAGGGACACCGAAGCGGGTAAAGATGTATTCATAGATAAATTCGACAACAGACTTCTCTGTAGCCCTGAATAAGGATTTTGCCTCTACCCATTTGGTGACATAGTCCGTACAAACCAAAATATAATTATTCCTATGGGACATGGGTGAAATTGGTCCTACAAAGTCGAGGGTCTATTTCTCAAAGGGTTTTATCATAACTTGGGCCTGCAAAGGCATTTCATTGGATGACGTAGGTCTTCCTATCCTTTGGAAACTATCACAACTTCTCACATACTTGGCAACATCTTTGAAAATTCTAGGCCAATAGTAACCTGAATGTAACACCTTATATTCTATGATGGGTGTTCTATATGCACTAAAAACACAGCAAAAACCCTTAATTAAATTGTCAACCCAGGGTAAGTAAACTTAGAGTTGTAGAAAAATATATGCCAAAGGTAGAAGGGCTGGTAGGAGTATAGTCTAACTAATGAAGGTAGCTATCTAAGGATAATCTACTCAAACAAAGCTATCTAATGAGAAAACCCTACTAAGCAACTTAAAACTAGGTAACCTAAGTACTTTTGGGCCAAGGATCGATGGATAGTTCCTAAGAAAGCAAGTAAGACCCTATGTAAAGCGAACTAGTGCAACAATAAGCAAAGGCAAACTACTAAGCTTAATAATGAGAAACTAACAAAAGAAAACTATTTTAACTTGCCAACCTACATTCAATGAACAACTACCCTATGAAAGAAAATAAATAAACAAGCAAGCAAAAACACCTATCTAACCTATTAAAGCAAATAGACAAGCAATCAAAGACACCTAACTAACCTACTAAAGTAAAAGACGACTATCTAACCTACTAAAGCAAATAGACAAGTAAGCAAAGGAAACTAACTACTGCAAGTAATCAAAGTAAAACTTCTCATTGAACAACTATATAGCCTAAGAGGCAAGTGGACTAAATGCTCAATTCAAAACTATTTCTAATGCATGAAAGGAAATCTAAGAGGCAACTGGACTAAATGCTCAATGCAAAACTATTTCTAATGCATGAAAGGAAATCTATTTTATTGAAAGCAAGAAAGGCTACCACTAATTCTTAATCTATGACAAGCAAACTACTATCTAATCTATCAACGCAAAGTCTATCTACCCTACAACAACAAATAAGACTATTTTCTAAACTATGAAAGCAAGAAACTATCTATTCTGATCTATGAAAGCAAGAAACTATTCTTTAATCTATGAAAAACAGGAAAACTATCTTTTAACCTATGAAAATTCAAATGTAATGCTGGTGGTTGTGTGAATGTCTTCGGTGTCGGATAATATCTCGACGACACTTGACAACAAAGGACAATTCCAATGGTATAAGCTCAACACTAATCTCAATGGCAAAGTGAAAGGTATGGATTAAACAATCCAATGAGAGTTTAGCCATGAAAAAAATAATGTTAAATACCCTGCATATTCATGTATAAACCATCAACAACATAATGAGATCATCATTATACTTCTACACTATGTAAGCAAAACTAGATTCAACCATTAACTAAGAAATATAATTGCATTTTAATTCTAGGAAAGGAAATTGTGTAAAATAAAACTATGCTATGTCTACTCTAACCATTCAAAGTGCAATAAGGAAATAATTAAAAACATAAATTAAACTATGATATTAAAAAGTAAATTAACAATCTACATTAAACAACAACTAATTAAATGAGATCTATATAAAACTGAAATAAGCAAGCTATAATAAAAAACTGGAATTAACTCTATCCATCCATCAAATCCCTGTCAAGGAAAACCCAAATCAAACTCTGTTCTATTCTAATTAAACTTTGTTTTAAACTTGACTATAAAATTATAAATCAAAGCATAATATAACATCTAATTGCATATGGGGTTAGTATAGAGACTTGCAAGTCTGTTCCTAATCTACAATATCAATGCATGCTAAATCATTCTAACCTGCAAAAGAGAATCAAAACAATTAAGCTACAACAAACTAGTTAACACAATAAAAATATGTATGTACATAAAATAAAAGAGAACAATTAAATTAGGAAATGCATAAACAAACATGAAGATAGTTACCAGACTGTTGGTGGGCCCCCCAGCAAGTCGTGGTCACTCTCTAAAAGCACACCACGAGCTCAAAAAGATGAATTTACCATTAAAACTTGAAAACACAGTTCTGGCATATTATGGCAATGTAAAATATCAAAACAGAGAAAAACGAGTTTGTCTCCAATACACTAGTTATTATACTTGGTTAACAATCGTCTGACCATCCTAGTGGTATTTATAATCTTACAGACCAAGTGGTCGACCAAAGGAGGGTCGAACCACTTCTAATTTCGGCAAATTACAATAAATGATGCCCTAACTGATAAAACAAAGTGATCCAATATTTGCCCTCTTTGAACAATTGAAACTAAGTTGTCTAGAGCTCAGTAGCTGGAGGGAGCAATCATGAACAAAACCCATGTGCCCGATTTTCCCATCACTGGCCGCCAATACCTTAACCGCCAAGTCACCTTGCGTTTTTGTGCAATACGCAATGCTGGATAGAGTGTCAGATCAAGTGCCAAAACGAGTACTGGAAGGAGTGCCAGATCAAGTGTTGGAAGCATAAATGTGGTGCGTTTTTGCCCTGTAACACTAGAAAAACACGAATTAGATCTTGGTAATCATAAAACATGATGAATTATACGTAATACAATCATTAAACATGAATTACACATACCTTATGTTGATCATACCGTTTTATCATAAAATTCTTCAAAAAGCTACTTCAAAATATGAAAAACACATAAGTACATGCGAAAAAAGTGTATAATAACCGTCGTAAAAGTGATCATATCTCGGGCCCAACACTCATTCAATTTTTTGAGTGTCTCTACCCCGTTGACACCACAAAAACAATTTTCCATGACCCCTAAGTCATATTGGAGGAAGAAACCCATCATTTCAAGGTCAAAACACACATTTTTCTTGAAAAAATTGACTGTTTTTGGGATTTTATGAAGGGTGGTGCCTCCTTGGCCATACTGGGGGAGGGAAATGGTGCCCCCTCTACCATATTAGAGGAGAACCACTGTTAGGATGGTGCCATGTCTCTCACTCGTGGGAGATCCAATCTTGTTAGAGGGAAAAGGGGGATCCTCCACCTTATTCTATGGGCCAACTCTCTTGGGATGAGGTTGGTTATGTTTGAACCCCATTCTATGGATTCACCTTAGGATTTGATACAAACCTCAAGGAGCCATATCCTTAATTTTCTCATGGTGGTTGTGCCTATCAAGCCTATATATTGAAGGTATTTCCAAGGTGAAGGAGGAGGTAATCAGTTAGAGTATCATCATTTTGATCTTGATACATTCGTGCAAGGGATGGATGAGGAGATATTGGAGAGGCTTCTTCTTCATCAATCGTGGTCTGTAAGTATCTCTTTTTGGCTTTCCAATCAATATATACTTGGCCTATTTCCTTCAAGTTTATGTCTTGTTACATTTGCTTGTCTATTGTTTCTCTAATCTTCGTAGATAAACTTGTCTTATATAATCATGTACAGTAGGAGGTAGTTTTTTTCCTTTGTTGTCCATTGTAGATCTCAATTTGCGCTAGGGAGCTTGGAGATCAAGCTCAGGGATTGGAAACAGAGAGGACAAATGTCGAAACAGGTTCATCGTATCCTTTATCTCCTTCTCATTCTGATTGGTTAAAATAATTTTAAAGGGATTTTAGTGTCCACTTGTGCTTTTTATGTCTTAGTATAGGGGTCTAGTAATCCAAGGGAAGCTTCATCTGTCCACAAGCAAAACATTCCATAAAAAAATGTCTCCTTCATGAGAATGTAATGATTCCATTGGTGGCAGGCTTGTATGATGGAATGCATTTCTTTGTCATTGGTGGGGTACTTATGAATGAAATATGGGAGTGTCTCACTATGATGGGCCACTGGATGACCATTTTGAGTGGGAAAATCACCAACAACATAATCAGAAGCATCAGTCTCAATCTTAAATGGTTGTTGCATATCTAGTAATCCGAGCACCAGGGATGAGCATAAGTGTTGTTTTATATAATCAACATATTTCTATTGTGATTTTACCAACACAAGGTTTTCTTTTCCACCACCCTTGGTCACTTTGATGAGATCCCATATGATATGGGAGAATCCCAATATGTATCTATGATAAAAGTTGGCAAGGCCTTAAAAGATCCAAAATTTGGTTAGTGTTTTCGGGGTGGGCCAATCATGAATGACTTGGATATTGGTTGTATTGACATGCACACTATGCTCATATACAATGTATCCAAGGTATTGGCTCTTGTTCATGTCAAAGGATCATTTCTCTAAGTTAGCATATAACTTTTGTTACTGCAGAGTGTGGAGGACCTATTGAATGTGCTATAGGTGTTCTTCCCAATTCTTGTTGAAGACACGGATGCCATACGGATATACAAACAAAAAGGAATTGGTGAAGGGCCAAAATATTTCATTCATCAACCTCATGAAGGTGGTTTGGGAATTCTTCAAGCCAAATGGCATGACCAACCAATTGAAAAGACCTTCTTTAGACTTGAAAGCAATATTCCATACATCAGTATGTCCTATGGGGACCTGGTGGTATCTGGACTTCAGATCAATATTACTAAAGTACTTTTTTCCCTTGAGTTGGTCGAGAAGGTCATCAATTTAGGGAATGGAGTACTGGTTCCTGACTGTGATTTTGTTTAGATCTTTATAATCAACACAAATTCATCAGGTCCCATATTTCTTCTGTACGAGCATGATTGGGATTCCATAGGGTGATGATCTTTGTTGAATGTTCCCTTTTTTGAGTATCCCTTGGGTCTAACGATTGATTTCCTCATTTTCTAGGAGAGAGCACCAATACACTTTATGGTCTAGGAGTTAGTTCAATTGAATTCTTTACCGTATAGTGTAGAGGTACCTCAATAGGTAAGGTGAAGATGTCCCAATATTATTCCATGACTTTGTCCACTTTTTTCTATTGCTTAGAGGATCTCTGTGTAGAGGCCATGGGTGTGATTGTGACCTTATGTTCATTCTGAGAGAGAATCACGAAGAGGAAAATTTTCCCAGTCTAGGATATGACCTTCCTACTATGATTAGTTGAGACCATAGAAATTGCGGTCGGTGGAGATACCTCTAGGATCATGTACAATTGTCATCCCATAATAACAATGACACTATGAGGTCTAGAATCATATACAACATTAAATTTACATATATGTGGATGGCCTAAAATAACATCAAAAACTTCAAGTGGGGCAACATCACACAATACCTCATCCTTGAAGGGCTTGATGCCATAGAGCGGGTGCCACTATTGGATGACGCAAAGATCTCATCCTTGGCTGAGCCACTCAATGTTGTATGAATGAAGATGTGTCGTTGATAAATCTAACCGCTTCATGACCTTTGCTGATATGATGTTCTTTTGGCTTCCGCTATCAACAATGAAATGTAGTGGAGCACCATTCACCCACATTTGTGAGTGAAAAAGGAACTCACCTTCCTCCAACTCTTCTAGTTCATTTTACTAGATCTTGGTGGTAGTGACTATGGCACTAGGTTCTACATAAATGATTTTCTTCACCTTTTCTAATTTTGAATTAGATTTCGAGCCTAGATATGACTTTGAGGATTTAACTTGGCCACCAATGACGGCTTTGAGTGACATTCATTGATGTTTTGTGAGGGGATTTTATGGAATTTGCACCACTTCCCAGTGCTTTTATTCGTCTTCCCATTACCCTTGTTTGTTTACATATTAGATCGGTTGTCCTATCCATCCTTTGTTTGTCTGTTTTTTTCTATGTTGGGGTTTCCTTTGCCCGAATTTTGCTATAATATATTGCAGATCCAAACTCCCACTTATTCCTCTGCTTAAACTTTTTCTTGATTTTGACAACATATTGATAAGTGGCTCCTAGCGACGGGATGTACAAAAAATCCATTTTTGTTTGGATGTACCTATGTAGGGCCCCATGGTATTTTAGAACCAAATTCCACTCAACATATTTGATACCTATCTTGGTGCATAAGGTATGAAGGATATTTACGAATTTTGACACCATTTGGTCCCTCTCCTAACACAGTGTGGTCCATATTGTGTAGTGGTCTTCGTAGTTTCCAATAAGGTAACATTGTTCCTTGATGGGATCCATAAAAGAGTCCCAAGTGGGCTTGACCCCAAATATTCTAGACTCCTCTATGGATTTTTTCTCATAGTAAGTATCCCATCAATGTTTGACATGGGGGACCGCCTCAAGGAGTGCAAAGGTGATATTTTTCCTATTGGAAAATTGTGGACATAGAAATAAAATTCTAGTAGATTTAACCACTTTTCCAAATAATCTACATCTATCTGACCTTCAAATATGGGAATATCAAAATTAACTTGTACCTTGAAGGGGGAGATTCTTCCAAAGTGGCCACTTGACGAAGATGCATTTGTTTTTGTCGACAACTGCCGAAGGATTTGGGAAAAATGATCCATCATCTCATGCCTCTATTTCACGAGGAATTTCACAAGAAAAAACTTAATAGGATATCCTTATCCCTTATCTCTCTGTTCTTCCAGCATAAAAGGCCATTCGGGATGGAAAGAGTGGTTCTCCTCAATAGAAAATAGATCGAGACCCAACTATCTATACCTTGACCTTGTTTGGGACATGCAGTAAGAAAAGAAAAAGAATAGGTTGATATGATACCAATGATCCAAATTTATGAGAGGACAAAATTAATCACAAAGATAAGACAAAAACCCAAAGATACAATAATAATCAATTTTTATTTAAGACTAAAATATGCATAGATTGTAAAAGAAAATACAGAGTGAAATGAATTCACTAGAATGGTGGTATCTTATCTCTAAGAAGAGATGGGATGGCTACATGTATTTACAAGAACATGGTTACAATGAGGCTAGGGACACACCTCTCCCATGTTTCCATTAGTCAAAAAATATGTTATTCGACAATCTCTAGAACTAGTGTTATGCTCAATAAGAGACAATGAAATTTTTGCACCAAGGAGTCGATTTTTGAAAAAAATTGATAATCACCCAATTCTAAATTCTAAATGAGTCCTTGAATGGCTTCAGAAAGTGAGTTGCAACTAACCATAAAAAACTAAATAGAACTCATATCAATGAATCATTGATGTATTTGGACTTGTGACATCCTATAACAATTAGGGGAACCCCTCTCCTACAATTCCATTTCTCAAAAATGTTTTATTTGATGATCTCCAGAACCAGGCTTTTGCTAAGTAAGAGATAATGCAATTTTTGCACTAAGGGGTTGACTTTTGAAAACACTATATTGGGTGATTATGGATAGTGTTCTCATGCTGGACTTGTAAAAAAACACTTTTATGAGGTTACAAAACTTGATTCTGATGCTCGGTTTGGATTTTATGCCCTTGGACCAAATTCCCAATGTGTCCCTAAATGGATTTAGGAAGTGAGTTGAAATATAAAATAAAAAACTAACCAAGACTTAGATAAATGAAAATTAAATTATGTTGGAATCATGACATCAGATTATAGATAGGATCACCCCTCTCTTGTCATTCAGTTGTCTAAAAAATGTATTATTCAATGATCTTTGGAACTAGGGTTTTACTCTATAAGAGACAATGTAATTTTTGTACCAAGGTGTCTATTTTTGAAAAAAATGGATTATATGATTCTATATATAATGATAATGTCAGCCTTGGACAAACACACTTGCATTATATTACCGAACTCAATTTTGTTTATTGGTTTATCTTTTAGGCCCCTAGACCAAATTATCAATGTTCCTTGAATGACTTTAGGAAGTGAGTTGCAACTCAGTATAAAACACTAACTAGGACTTATATTGATGAAATTTGATTGCATTGGACTGATAAAATTATATTACTAATAGGTGCACCCCTCTCCCGTGATTATATTGCTGAAAAATGTTTTATTTGATGATCTCTAGAACTAGGGTTTTGCTCCGTAAAAGACAATGCATTTTTTCACTAAGGGATCAATTTTTGAAAACACTAGATTGGGTGATTATGAATAGAATTATCATTTAGGGATTGGACAAAAACACTTGTAATATAATACATAAATCGATTCTACTACTTGTTTTTTTCGTTTATGTCCCCAATCCAAATTCTTAATGTTTCCTTAAATGGCTTCAGGAAGCAAGTTGCAACTCACCATAAAATACTAACTGAGACTCATATAAATGAAATATCAATTGTGTTGGAATCATGACATCATATTACATCTAGGGGAACCCATATCCCATGATTTCGTTTCCCAAAAAATGTTTCATTCGACAATGTCAGGAACTAGGGTTTTTCTTAGTAAGAGACAATGCAATTTTTGCACTAAGGGGTAGATTTTTGAAAACAATGGATCCAAATATTGTGGTTATCATGCTCACACAATCCTTGGAAAAAAACACTTGTAGGATCTTATAGAACTCAATTTTGTTTCTTAGTTTATATTTTATTCCCCCATACCAAATTCTTAATGTGTCTTTGAATGGCTTCATGAAGCGAATTGCAACTCACCATAAAACACTAAATCAGATTTGGATTAATTAACTATCAATTATGTTGGAATTGTGACATCATATTACACCTAGGTGATCCCTTGTCTTATGATTCCATTTCCCATAAGTTTTTTTATTTGACTATCTCTATAACTAGGGTTTTTCTTTGTGAGAGAAATGCAATTTTTGCACTAAGGGGTCAATTTTTGAAAACACCAGATTGAGTGCTTGTGGATGGTGTTCTCACATCAGGCTTGGTCAAACACACTTTCAAGATATTATGTAACTCAATTCTTATACCCAGTTTGGTTTTTATTCCCCTAGACCAAACTCTCAATGTGTACTTGAATGGCTTCAGGAAGCACGTTTCAATTCACCATAAAACACTACAGTACTGGGACTCACATTGACAGAATATTAATTTCATTGGACTAATGACATCATATTGCATCGAGGGGAACTCATATAGAATGATTCCATTTCCTGTAAAATGTTTTATTCGATGTTCTCTGGAACTAAGGTTTTTCTCAGTAAGAGATAATGTAATCATTTGCATTGAGGGGTCAATTTTTGAAAAACATAGATCGAGTGATTATGAATAGTCTTCTCACACAAGCCTTGTAAAATTACAATTGCAGGATCTTATGAAATTCAATTCCACTGCTTGGTTTGGTTTTTATTTCCCTGAACAAAATTCTCAATGTGTCTATGAATGGCTTTAGGAAGCAAGTTGTAACTCACCATTAAACACTAATTGGGACTCATATTGACAAACCATAAATTGCATTGGATTCATTACATCATATTGCAGGCGTACCCCTCTCCCATGATTCCATTTTTTGAAAAATGATTTATTTCATAATATCCAAAACTAGGGTTTTGCTGAGTAAGAGAAAACACTTTTTGCATCGAGGGGTCGATTTTTGAAAAAAAAATGGATTTTTGAAAACACTTGGTGTGGGAATTAAATATTTGTCATGATTTGTTTTTGTAGAATTTTTATATCCTAACACTTCTTTAGGATGGCTATTTAATACAATAGTCTCTTTCACATCTAGATAATTATGACACATGTATTGCCTTTCAATAAGCCAATGATATCCCTATGGTGAAACTCATCAATGAACTCAATCAATTGAAACCTATGAATTTGAGTGCATTGAAGAGTCGATACAAATACTGTATTTTCCTTGTACAATCTATCTTTTAATTCTTTTGACTCACACAAATCACTAAATAGTTTCGAGTTAAGTCTATTCTTGATACGAATACTCTGAGCATAGAGATGGTATAAATTATTGTAATTAGGTCCTTACTTATAGTATATATGTTTAGAAATGGATCCTATACTTGTTGATCTATTTCTCATGCAAACACCTTATTTTGATAAAATACTATTAGTAAATATGGCACAATTTCATGCATGCAATATGTCTTGGAATACCAAAAATGCAAGATAAACCCTTAACTATACAATTTAGTTTTATAATGATCCTAATCATCTATCTTATGTATTCTAGTTTAGCTACAATGCATAATCCCATGATTCCTACACCACAATAATATTGAGTTGAAGTTGTTTTGATACGACAAATGTAATAAAAAAAGACATCATAGGTTTTGGTACTCTCTTCCAAACATCATGGATCTTGGCACTTAATGGCACTATCCAATCAATGATGAATATTTTATTACCCTTTATCAAGTGTGAAGTACTTGACTTGTGTCAAGAATTGACTCACCTTTATAGTTTTTAAGAGTTTTATATCCATGTCATGAGTATGTCACATTGTATTGTCAATTATTTTATCAAAAGAGGCCAATGAATTGAACTATAGATCAACATCTATTGGAATCTCTAGTTATGTGGTTATTAACTTAAGAATCATAGGATTACAAAGTTGTAACAATACAACATTGAACACTAGATACATCCCAAGGTATGGTGGTAAATCTACATTGAAGTAATTGTCATGACAAAACTTAGTGATAGTGTGTGGATTGTATCATAGTGGCCAAAGCTTATGATGCACACTTTTGAATACCTTTTTTTAAATTTAAAACAATTTATTTTCCATGTCATAAAAGTTGTATCGGATATAATTGTTGTCATGGTGTTCCTTATATTTCTCAGAGGTATTTCACATAATGAAATCAACATGGTGCTACAATTTTGGATATGCTTGATGAAGTGCACTACTTTGTCACTGTATTTTTTTGCATATGAAAAATTTAATACAACTAGACAAATTGAATAGGCAATGTCCATAGGTGCTATAGATTAAAATTCAAAGTGAACTTTAAAAGGGCTACATTGTGTAAATATGTGGTGAGATTTGTTGTAATTGTGTTGAATTAACGCCAAATAACTCATTTTCTATTAGTACTACATGATCTTCCCATTTTTTTACCATATATGGCATCTTTTATCATGTTTCATTACCATATAAGGTTTCCTTCAAGTATTCCTTCATGTGTGTATCCTCTCAATTAGAATATTCAAATTTGGAAGTTATTTTATTCTTGAGAATTCCCTTTAGTTTGTGTTGTATTTTTGTAACTTTAGCATTGACATTAATCCTATAATATCATTGGTTGTAATTTTTCATGTAATTCCTTAGTGCATCCAATTCTAAAATCAATTCAAGTTTATGGTATGAACATTGAAATTCAATGAATTGAGACTCCATATGCACTACAATACAATGAATTAATACCTTCGTTCAAATCCAGAGGGGGGTAGGGTATGTATACCTCCGTAGAATTTACCAGTCAAATCGCTAGGTGGAGGGGGGTCCCTTGTCCCACAAACAAGGGGGTCTCATACACCAATTTGGTGTGGCTTGGCTGTGACCTTAAAAAATAAATAGAAATAGATATACTTAATATGCTCTAGTATATCCAATGGAACAACATCCACATTTCCTTGGCTTCACTCCTAATCACATTGTAGGCTTCATTAAAGGGAAATCAAGCATGCTTTTTTTATGTTGGCATATTACTATTCTAAATCCATTTTGGGCTTCTAGGTTTTTATCCAAGGTGATGTTTGGAATTATTTCTTTTCTATGCCAATTGATTCATATGTTATTTTATTTCCTAAATACATATGGGATTTTATGTTCTCTAAATCCATATCAATAATTATTCCCAAATATTCTTAGAGCTTTGATAAAAGTCAGTCATTGGATTTGAAGGTATCTACTTATCATGTAATAACCAAACCCAACATTTGTATTGTGCATTTTTCAAAATGGCGTTTCAAAGGCCACATTGTGCATTGGTAGTAGGAAAATTTATTAATAATTGATATTAAATATAACTAAATTTGTGTTTGAATTTAGTGGAAGCATGTTTGATTTTTTGTATGGAAAATGGAAAGTTGAATGTTCTATGATGTCATTTGCACTATAGGTGATGTTGCTAGTAATTACAACTATGATTCCATTTTTTTAAGAGGATGTTAAGATGATTCCTTTGAATTTTTTTATTGTAAACTACATTAATCCTTGGTAGTTTCCTTTTGATGTAATTTTTTTGTTCATTCCTACATCATCATAATCATCATCAAATAAAAAAACACTTCAATTCATAGAACATGTACCATGAAATGTGTGTGTGTGTGTGTGTATTCAAAATAAGCTAAAATTTACATTTTTTACAAAATGACACATCGTTCCCAAGATACATACTGGCACCTCATGCCCAAACATGGAAGAATGGCCTCTGGTTCCCTACATACAAAAAAGAACTCATTGGTCACTCATTGACTAGTGTCACCCACACCACTACTAGGTCCAACCTTGAATATGATCTTCCTCCTCTTACTCGAAGAGGAAACTTGAGTCTTCTTAAATCTTGGTGTGGTTCGTCTTTCCAGATATTAGGAAAGAAAACAACATTCTTCTAAGTTTTCTTCCACAATGAATTAAAACACTTACAAGATTGTACTTTATAATTCAAGCCAAGAAAAATCATTGCAAATGATACTATAATTCGCTAGGGTGTTTCCGCAATCCATGATCCTAACCTCTATGTTATGCCCCCCTGCAACAATTACAAGAATCAAAGCATGGAATTTAATAAAAAAATTCCTAAAATCAATTCCATTCATGATACATAAAAAAATCATCAATGAATGATCTCACCATGAATAAATCAGGAAATGATGGAGATTGGATACCAGGAAAAGAACTCGATTGTACACAATGATCTAAGGAAAAACATGTTGTAGGGTCAATTTTTGTAGCTAGAATGAAGGAAACAAGGGAGGATGCATGAGGGAAAACTAGTGCAACCATAGTGGATGAAACAATGGGGGATACAACATGCCAGACTAGTGCAACACTAGTGGATGCAACAGTGGGGGCTGCAACATGGTAGATTGGTGCATGGAATACAGGTATAGCCATTATGGATGGATGTGATGGAAAAGGTGGTGGGGGTGGGTGGTTCTAAGCCCCCATGGTTGTGGGACAAACAAGGTTGGATTTCTCAAAATAACTGTGGGTTGTTTCAACAACTTGATTTATCATGCAAGTGAAAAAAAACCATCATCTTAATATTTCATTATAATCTATATGAACAAATGATAATCATTAATTACATATTATTAAGATCCATTCCCACTATAGGGTCTAGGTTCCCAAACTGGTAGGGTGTAACTCAACTAAGTAGCATAGTGGGGTGAGTGCATGAAGTTGGTGGATGATAAAGTGGCAATGGGGTGAGCAGGAACACACACTCGCAGGAACATGTGCACATTTCTAGGAATGCGTACACGTTCATGATGTGACATGTTCATAAACCCCCGAACCTCCACTCAGCAAGCCATGTAGGCACATTCCCAAGAACACATGCGTGTACTCAAGAACATGCATGCATTCCTAAGAAACATGTGTACAATAACATGTGTGCATTCCTAAAAAAATTGAAATAAAAATAACGCGTGTTCACTTTAGGAATGCGCACATGTTCCTAAAGAATGTGCATTATTAGAAATAAGAATGCACATGCGTTCTTGTTAACATAAAATATCTATCTATCCCCCCCTCTCTCCCTCCCCCCTATATTCCCCTCTCTCTCTCTACCCCCCTCTCCCTACCTCCATCCATCTTCCTCTCTCTCTCCAACCACTCTCTTCCTCTCTCTCAATCATTGTCTCCCCCGCTCTCTCTCCCTTTCCCTCTCTCTTTGACCCATCTTCCCCTCTCTTCTTGTATCCTTCTTCCCCTCTCTTCTTGTATCCTTATTCTCTCTTCTTGTATCCTTCCTCTCTCTCTCCCTTCCTCTCTTTATATCTCTCCCATTCCATACCTCACCCCCCATCCCCCCCTCTCTCCCTCCCCCCTATATTCCCCTCTCTCTCTCTACCCCCCTCTCCCTACCTNTCCTCCATCTAAAAATCTCTTCCTCTTTCCCTCTCCCTCTATACCCCACTCTTCCTTCTCTCTCTCTCTCTCTATACCCTATTGATGTCTCTCCCTCCCTCCCTCATTCCCACTTATTCTCTCCCTCTCTCCCTCCATCCTTCACACACACACACACACACACACACACCCCTCTCACCCCCTCTCTCTCTCTCCCT
>SNQJ01S0001387.1:25607-92768 GCA_010110895.2 Picea sitchensis
TAAAGAAAAGAATTACAAAATAAGAAAGTGTCAGGTTGGCCCTAATGTTAAAATGAAGTGACATAAATGGTATAAATAAACATCATTATACATTCATTTGACACAAGTCAAATTTAAGAGGAAATAATAATAAAAGAAGGTCGGATTTCAAGGGAGGATGAAGTCTTTGGTGATGTGTTCTAAGGTATGTTATTTTCAGGTCATCGTGTCATTTTTGCTATAACTTTTTTTCTATAACGATTCCGATGGTGAAATCGCTATGGTATTGAGAAGACATATCAAGGTACCTCTGGTAAAACTTTCAGCTCTTGATTCTCTATAATTATGGAGATACACTCTGTGGAAGATAGGGTTTGTGACCAGTCCTGAAGCTAGTCAATAAACAGGTGTTCCGGGTAAAACTATCATAAATTATTCATTGAGAATCCAAATGAAGTGGGAAAAATTTCATTGGAAACAATATGGACTGTAGTTTCTTGTGTGTGAGTTTCAGAATCGGATGTTAATTATTGAGCGTGGGGAATTCTGTGCCAGTTCACTCTTCTGAACAGACCAGAATTGAAAAAAAGTCTACCATTCTTTCTATAACTTCTTTTTGGGGAGGATTCAAGGAGTGGAAATTGGAGGAGTTTAAAAGAATACATTGAGTAATATTATCTACAGGATCAGAGTACTCCAAGAATTGAAGAATTGCAGAAATTGAAGAAGTCTCAGGAAGCATTATCAGGTTCTATGTGATGATTGGTTGATGGTGATGATTTAATGTAAAGTTTTATCTGGTGTGAGTTTCAGAATCGGATGTTAATTATTGAGCGTGGGGAATTCTGGTGCCAAAGCCTCACTCTGAACAGACCAGAATTGAAAAAAAGTCTACCATTCTTTCTATAACTTTATTTTTGGGAGGATTCAAGGAGGGAAATTGGAGGAGCTTAAAAGAATACATTGAGTAATATTATCATCTACAGGATCAGAGTACTCCAAGAATTGGAAGAATGGTGGAAATTGAAGAAGTCTCAGAAGCATTATCAGGTTCTATGTGATGATTGGTTGATGGTGATGATTTAATGTAAAGTTTTATTATCTCTCATATATATCTCTTGGGTGGAAGGAAGGGGGAAGGATGGAGAGTTCAACTCCCCTCTCTCTTGATATTGTGGATTGTATCTTCCTCTCATTGGAGGTTTAATATCCCTCCCTTCATTTGAAAGCTATAGCTTTCCTTGGAAGTCATTACTTCTCTTTGAACAATAACTATTGATTATTTCTCATATATTGTGCATGGTGTATTGTGGTGTATTGGTGTAACTCCTTATACTATTGTTCATTTCCTCATTGATAGTTGAATGGTTTAAGCATAAGTTGAAAAGGTTTAAATTGTACTTGATATTGATTCACCCCTCTCAGCAGTATCAACAATTGGTATCAGAGCAGGTTACCTTCAGTACAGCTTAACCAAATGGAAGGAAGATCCTAAGAAGAAATGGAAGACAAAAATTCCAAATGGGATTCCACCATTTGATGGAAGCACTTTGAATACTGAGTAATAGAATGGAAAACTACTTGAAAGCTCTTAGCAAGATGTTTGGTTCTCAATTTCTTTAGGATACAATGCTTTGAAGAAACCAAAGACTGCAGCTCAGGAAGGGAAGCAAAAAGGAACAACAAATTGACACAGATACCATCTTGGATGGATTGACAGATTCAGTGAAATCCAAGGTGGATCATGTGCATCATCAAAAGAGATTTGGGACAAGCTAAGCAAGAGCATCCTATGTAAGGGAAGATGTGGTATTGTGCTGAAGAAGAAGAAGAAGAAGAAGAAGAAGTTGAAGCAAATTACAACATATCAGATTTCAAAAAAAGCAAATAGAGGTCAGTTATTTTCTTTAATTCAGAAGGAGTAGGTCATGTTGAATTTTGAATGTCCTCATCCAAGGATTGAAAGAAATGACACTGAAGAAGAAAATCATGAAGAAAAAAAATTATTCAATAAGAAGATGAGACTCTTAAAATGGTGCTACAAGCTGAGATTGAAAATAACAAGCTAAAGACACGCAAAGAAAACTAAGAAGTGACCAAGTAGTTGTGAAAAAGACAGTTGTAATCTTGAAGAAACACTTAGAAGACTTTGAGAAGCTAAGAGAATAAACCATTTCCTTTGCAAAACTCACTCGAAGAAGAAAGAAGAATAGGAGAAGCAAGGGAATGTCCAAATGATAAAGAAAAGAAGAATATTGTGAGAAAACTTGAATAAGAATTTGTCTCATTGAGGAAAAGCTTAAGAAAATCTCAAGTGCCAGAAAATACTCTAACACATCTTGGATGCATGGGTTTTGGACCAAAAAAGATTGATGAAAGCATTTGACATGAAGGAAAAATGCACATGCATATACAACAATCTATGGATGGATAGTATACATCATGTTGTTTCCAGTGGTATGGCATCGTCACGTGATCCTCATGGTTGAGGAGAAAAGAATTTCAAAGATGACAAAGTGAATTGTAAAATAGGCCCTGAAGATAATTAAAAAAATAATACAAAATAAGTGTCAGGTCATCTCTAATGTTAAAAGGAGTGACATAAATGGTATAAATAAAACATAATTATACATTCATTTGACACAAGTCGAATTTCAGAGGAAATATGAAGAAAATAAGGCTGGATTTCAAGGGAGGATGAAGTCTTTGAAGGATGTGTTCTAAGGTATGTTATTTTCTGTAATTATCTACCATTTTTGATATAAAGTTTTTTCTAGAAAGATTCAGATGGTGAAATTGATATGGCATTGAGCATTATTGATCATTACATACCTCTGGTAAAAATTTCATCTCTTGATTCACTATAATTATGGAGATACACTCTGTGGAAGATAGGGTTTGTGACCAGTCCCTGAAGCTAGTATCAAATAGGTGTTCCAGGTAAAACAGTCATAACCCCTTCATCGAGAATCCAAACAAGGGACAAATTTCATTGGAAATAGTACGGACTTTATTTCGGTGTGTGAGTTTTAGAATTGATTTTAATTATTGATGGGGCATTCTTGTGTAAGTTCACTCTGAGCAGAATTCAGAATTGAATAAAGTCTACCATCTCTTTCTATAACCTCTTTGGGAGGATTCAAGGAGGAAATTGGAGGAGTTTCAAAGAATACATTGAGTAATATTACCCCATAGGATCAGAGTACTCCAAGAATTGAAGACCAGAATTGAAGAAGTTTCAGGAAGCTTACTATCAGGTTCTTTGTGATGATTGTTGATGGTGATGATTTAATGTAAAGTTTTATTATCTCCTCCATATATTGGGTGGGGGAAGGAAGGGGAAAAGGATGGAGAGTCTAAATCTCTCTTGATATTGGAGGATCATCTTCCTCTTGAGGTTTATCCTCCCTTTACATTTGAAGTCGAGCTACCTTTGGAAGTCATTACTACTCTTGAACAATAACTATTGATTATTTCATATATTGTGCATGGTGTATTGTGGTGGTATTGGTGTAACTCTTATACTATTGTTCATTTCTATTGATATAGTTGAATGGTTTAAGTATGTTGAAAGTGCCTAAATTGTACTCTGATATTGATTCACCCTCCTCAAAGACAACATGAAAGTGGAGAGAGAGGGGGAGTGAGGGAGGGAGAGAGAGAATGAGAGAATGGAGGGGAGAAATGTGGATAGAGAGAGGGAGATGAAGAGACAGGGGGGGAGAGAGTGAGCGAGGGATAGGGAGAGTGAGGTCAGATATAAAGAGAGGAATACAAAGGGAGGGAGGGAGAGGGGGTATTGATTTATTTTTGTTTTTCCAACAGTTAAAGTATTATATACTTCTATTATTATTTAATATGAAAATAAATCATAGCTGAAAGATAGATATCCACAGAACAATAAGATATATCCTTAGGGAAACCCTCAAGGGGGAAAAACCCTGCAAACTTTCCTCAGTATAGATTCCTCCAACATGTACAATGTCATACAATGCTCTTTCACGAAATCAAGACCAAAGAGACCCAAACACGAACCAATAGCCTCCTAGATAAGTGCATGCTACTCTGTTGTACTTATATTCAATGAGTGATCAAAATGACTCGATATAACCTTTATTTATACTTTAAAAGACCTAAAATACATGAATTATCAATAAACCCTTTCAAAATTACACTTAGTAATAACCAATACGATTAAATTTAGGAATAACTTCTGAAATTGCATAAAATCTCAACACTCCCTCTTAATGAGGAAGGCATTATATCTAGAACAAAATCTAACACTGTCGCCATCCACACGATATCATGACCATTGACTATCGGACACACAAATCTATACATCACAGGAAATCCATAGTGACTTTACAATATGCATCCAGGGCCAGTGGGTAGCTCTCCGATAGATACAACATGTCATCATGAGACTATCCAGTTTCCTACAGAAATATCAGATATCTTATGCATGACATCCAATACCTTGTGATAACATCTGTACCGCATCTCTTTAGCATGCATCCAGGGCCAGTGGGTAGCTATACAATATCTATAACATATCATCATGACATCCACTACCTTGCGATAACATATGAAGCCATCACTCCCTCTAAAGAGGGACTCCACCGAGATTGTCCCTGAAGTACTTGAACTTCATCCTTGACAATGGATTTGATAGCACATCCACAAAATGCTCATCGATATCCACATATTGGAGCCTCACTAATCCCTTATGCACCATATCCTTGATATAGTCATACCTTATTTCGTTATGCTTCGACCTGTCATGAAACACTAGGTTCTCTGACAAATTTATACAACTCTAGTTATCGCACAAGATACAGGTCACCTCCATTGCAATATCTAATAATTTAGTCAGTAATTTATGAAGCCACACTACTTCACGACTTGATGCACATGTTGTCACATGCTCTTCCTCAACTGTACTGAGTTCTACACATGACTGCTTCTTACTGATCCATGAAATCATATTGTATCTCAAAGTGAAGAAACATCCTAATGTACTTTTCTGGTTTGCAACACTATCGGCCCAATCTGAGTCCAAATATCAAAGTAGACTAATCTCACTATGTGCAACATACATGAGTCCATAATCCACTGTACCTTTAAGGTACCTCATCACATGTTTTCCTTCAATTAGGTGAATACGTTTGGGGTCAACCATGTTCTGACCCAGGGTGTTCACAAAAAAGCATATATCTAGTCGTGTGTTTGTCAAATACATCAATGATCTAATCATCTTCCTATATAATGTAGCATCCACAACCTCTAAAATCGTATCATCCAACAACTTTATATTTGATGCCATTGGTGTAGCCATCGATTTACAATCCAACATCCCAAACCTCTTTAGGATCTCCACAACATGTTTTCCTTGATTTAGGAAGATCTCATTCTTCCTCTGCCATACCTCTAGACCTAGAAAGTAGTGCATCAAACCTAGGTATTTCATTTTGAACTATGCAACAATTTTTCTCTTACAATCAATCATGAGCTTCTCCAGTCCTATCAAGAACAAGTCATCCACATATAGTAGTAATATTGTTGGTCCATCACCCTCAACCTTGAAGTAAAGGTTAAGATCTGCACTGCTCTTGGTAAATCCCAAGCTCATTAGAAAACCATCAATCTGACCATACTATGCTCTCAGTGCCTACTTCAATCCATATAATTCCTTCTTTAACCTACACACATGCGTCTCCCTATCATGTGTCTTGAATCCTTGTGGTTTTTCCATGTAAACCTCTTCCTCTATTACCCCATTCAAAAATGTCGTCTTCACATCCATCTGATGAACCTTCCATTTCATCACAATAGCTATTGAAAGAACAACCCTTATTGAAGTATATCTTTCCATAGGAGAAAAATTATCCTCGTAGTCATTTCCTTCCTTCTGAGAAAATCCTCGTGCTACAAATCTAGCCTTGTATTTCTCAATGCTTCCATCTACATCATGCTTCGTCTTGAATATCTACTTGGAGCTCACAATTGATTTTTCCTTGGGTCTGGGAACCACATCCAAAACATCATTCTTCACTATTGACTGGTATTCCTAAACCATGGAATCCTTCCATTCTTTCTTTCCTGCAACTTCTTCATAGCTGGTAGGCTCTACATCAATGATATCACACAATAATTCCACATAGTCGAGATACAATTTTGGTTTCTTGACTTTCCTATATGATTCATCCTGGGCACCATATCTCTTTGCATATTTGATGGCCTTTTGTTCCCAAGTTGGTCTTCTCTTTTGTGTAGGATTCTCCACAGGCCTATGTGGTTTGGCCATATCATGATCCTAAGGAATGGATTCCTATGCTTCCATTTCTCTTGTCTTCGTGGCTCTAGGAACTCCATTCTCTTCGTCATGAGATTCCTCTGCACGACCCTACTTTGATTTGTGAAAAGATACATCCTCGTCGAAGGTTACATCCCTGCTAATATTGATCTTTTGGTGACCGAGAATGTATACTCTGTAGGCCTTTGATGTGTCACTATACCCAAAAAATATACCTTTCTTTCCATATGGGTCCAACTTTGTTCTCTTGTCCTTGCAGACATGCACATATATAGGATAACCAAATATCCTCAGGTGGTTGACCTCTGGCTTATCTCCTGAAAACATTTCCTCCGGTGTCTTGTTTTAAAGAAATCGACGGGGACTTCTATTCTGTATGTACACAGCTTTCATCGCAACTTATTCCCACATATACATAGGTAAATCTTGGTCATGGATCATGGCCTTCACTACTTCTATAATCGTACGATTATTTCTCTTCAAGAAGTAAACCCAAGTTTTGTGTGAGTAATCATCAATAAAAGATACATAATATGTGTACCCACTAAGCGATGGTGCTGACATCAGTCTGCATACATCTGAGTGTACAATATCCAAGACTCCTTTGGCTCTGCTATCACTTCTTGGAAAGGGGTTCTTCACATTCTTGCCTTGTGCAAAACATTTGCACACACCATCAGGATTCACCTGAATATCTGGTAGTCATGTTACCATCTTTCTCACGATTGGTAAATCTCTGTAGTGTAGGTGGGAAAATATCCTATGCCATAGCTCACTTGAATTCACAGTGTCATGAATCAATACTGAATCTGAGTGTCCTTTTAATTTATATAGTCCTCCTTCTTGGACACCGATAACAATTGCATCATCAAACATCTTTCCTTTTGGCCACATGAGAATTTCTCTATATACAAATGCAGCCATGAAACCCTTCTCATCCAAAGCTGAAATTGAGAGAAGGTTCTTCTTCAAACCTGGTACATAAAGCACATCCTTCATCCTCATTGCCTTCCCGAAATCTAGTTTGCAGGAGGCCTCTCCTACTCCTTTGATCAGATACTGATAATCATCACCCAACTTCACATTATGAGGTAAGTATTTTTGAATTAAGTTTGACAGAGAGCCTTTATACCCTGTCATCTGCTTAGAAGCACTGTTATCCACCAACCAAGTATCATTTCCGGGGGTGATTGTTCCTGTGAGAGATGATATTAGGGCATAGTCATCATTACTTGAATCATATTCTCTTGAAATTTTCTTCGGCTGTTCATCATATTCAACGGCATAAGGGGAAATTTTATTTTAGTTTAAGAATAAGGGGAATTTTTTTTACAATGTGTCCCAATTTTTCGCAATAGAAACACATCACATTTGAATAGGCTCTTTGATTCTTCTTCAACTTTTGAGGTTTCTTTGGGGTTGAGGGTTCTTGCTTTCTCTTTCCTTTCCTTGTATGAGAAGTTAAATCTTGATCATCATTCCTCAATTTCTCTTCTCTTGTTGCCAACCTTGCTTCCTCTTGAGTGCAATCTTCCCATAATTTTCTAAACTTGAATAGATTCCTCCTTGAACATATTCCTTGAATGAATGAATCACATGACCTTGGGAGATCATTCAAGGTGGTCATAACCATTTACAATTCATCAATAGTGTCTCCAATAGCTTCAATCTGTTCCTTGATCAGGTTCACTCTTGAGAATTAAGAGTGAATGGATTCTGAATCTTGAAGCTTCACATTCTTCATCTGGGTCTTCAATGTCATCCTTTTGTTGATGTTTTTTCCTTCAAATATATGAGTCAATTCATCCATCATCTTCTTCAGAGATTTTAATGGAGAAACATGATGGATTAGATGATCCTTGATTGAGTCTGCAATAATCCTCTTAGCCATGGCCTGGTTCTTTTTATGCTTTTCCTTGCCTCATCTTCCTTTGGTTCTGGAACTTCCTCCTCAAAAAATCTTTCTAAATCACGTTCTTCTAGAAGGAGTCCTACTCTATACTTCCATGCTCTAAATTTTTCAGCTCCTTCCAGCTTCTTGTCAATTTTTTTTTTGGTAGCCATCCTTCTTGGGAAAATGAAGTTATTTTTCCAAAACACTTCCAAAAATCCGTGGAAAAATCTTATTTTTCAGGCCTGCTCTGATACCATGTTGATTTATTTTTGTTTTTCCAATAGTTAAAGTATTATATTATTTTATTATTATTTAATATGAAAAAGGATCACAACTGAAAGATAGATATCCACAGAACAATAAGATATATCCTTAGGGAAAACCTCAAGGGGGAGAAAACCCTGCAAACTTTCCTTAGTATAGATTCCTCCAACATGTACAATGTCATACAATGATATTTCACTAAATCAAGACCAAAGAGACCCAGACACAAACCAAAAATAACCTCCTAGATAAGTGCATACTACTCTCTTGTACTTATATTCAATGAGTGATCAAAATGACTTGATATAACTTCTATTTATAATCTAAAAGACCTAAAATACATGACTTATCAATAAACTCTTTCACAATTACACTTAAGAATAACCAATACAATTACATTTAGGAATAACTTCTGAAATTACATAAAATCTCAACAGGGGGAAGATGGGGAGAGAGAGAGAGATAATTTATTTGTGTTAACAGGAATGGGCACACGTTCCTATTGCTAATAACACACATGTTTTAGGAATGAGCTCGTGTTCCTAAAGAACATGTTTGCTAAGTTGGTTGCCTCATATTTAGGTTCAGGATGAAAAACCTAGTGGTTCAATCTGCAAATACATAAAAATCTCCATTTTTATTAATTCCTCTCCATATCTCTATTTTTGACGTTATTTTTCTATAGGATACACAATTAATTTATTGACGAAACTACAAACACAGATAGATTTGGTTGTGTAGATTCCAAATATACAATTTTTTTTTTAAATTAATTAAGTTTACTATTTTTAATCTATTTTTGTCTTGACATATGTCAAAATCCTAGAATACATACCTCTCTTATTTCCACTATAACTTTTTGTTGGGTTAACCATTTCTAGAATGAGTTATATGTGACACTAGAGGAGATCCATATCTACTATCTAAAATAAATAAATTGTTTTGATCATGTTAAGACCCTCTTAGCTTGCATGAACAAAAGACATTGTAATTTTAGGGATATGTTGACTTTGATAATTTTTAAAAAATATAAAATTAATATTATAAATTTCCAAAAAAATTCACGGAAAAAGAAAAATGGGTTCTCTACAAACAAAAAACATATACCTTCTATTTTGTTGGAAAAATAAGATACCACTGTTAGAAAAAAAACAAATTTGACATAGTTATTCACAATTTCTATGAATAATAGTTATATATTCGGAAACATAATTCAATTTCCTATGTTTCATATTATTACACTATATTCAAATTCATTGTAAAAGTACCTTAAATAATCCCTCCAAGTTAACATATTGTTATTTTTCTAGGTTTCATTGCCACTAACGCATCATGAGAGACCATCATTAGCTTGCACTCAGCCAACATCATTTCAAATATGTGAGATTATATATAGATAGGGAACTTGGACCTTAATAACCTTGTAATTTTTGGCTATCACAGATCCTTGGTGATACAAATTCATAACTAGACATGACTAAACACATACATAGTCTAAGATTATGCCAAAAATACTAAAATTCGGTGAATTTGTCCCAAATGTAATATACAAAGCTAGAGATCAATACATATTTTTGTTTGATTCATGAGAAGGTTGATTCTAAGTTCCACTAAACACCAACAAATAATCGTTAATCAAATCCCATAAATTTTTTTGACATACACAAACAACACAAGCCCTAGATTTAAACAATATAACTAATGTGCATAACATTAACAAATAATTCTTTCATCACCTTAGAATGCTTAGCTTATAGTAGTTTCCATTTCATATCAATCCATAAATAAATACCATATTAATACCCAAACCAGGAATCATAATTAGTTCAATGCCCAAACAATGCCCAATCAATATGAGATATTTTATATAGATGATAAGACACTGCTGCTACATCCAATGACTAATATATAAAAATAGTAAATTGATAAATTAATACTCATTTCATTAATTAGTAAATACATTTATTTTTCATTTTTTTCCATTAGTAAATTTATTGTTATGATTAATTAACCCTTGAATTTATATAACACTCTCACAAACCACACATGACTTCATTCCTTTCATTGGAAATCAACCACGGGTTATCCAAAAGGAGAAAATAATTCATGATATGAAAACCATGCAAAATTTGTTGGCCTAGCTAAAAAATAAATAAAACCACTCGAAAATCGACCTAAACCATGTGAAATTGTGAAATGAGAACAAGAAGTGTAACATCAAAGGCTTCGAGTGAAGTTTCGATCTACCATGAGAAAAATATATGAACATAAAACTAGAGCTGTGGTCATTGTAGAGCCAACATAAAACTACCAAATACTTGCATTATGTGAATCCCACCTGTAATTTACATTACAATTTATATTTACAAGTTACATTACAATTTAAATTTACAAGTAAAGTAAAATTGTTCAACATTAGTCCATTTGAACCAAAGTACATATGATATAACCAAAGTACATAAGTACATATGATATGAGGTTTTGGAAGTCAGTCCACTACCACCCTACCACAATTTTAACATGAAATGATCCTTATAAGTTATAAGTAAAAATTCTATCATTATACATTAAGTCTAAATATAAAAATTTCTATATTATACATTCACTTTCATTCACAAGGTCTATGAAAACATTGGTTTTGTTTGGTAATTTTTAAACCACTTCCCAATTTAAAACATCAATATAATATGGGAAAGAAAATCATTCCATTCCCAATATATCAATGTAGTATTCCTTGTATAGATTTACAAGGAGAAGATTGTTTCCATAATACTCAAGGGAGGAACACAATGGAAGACCAAAAAACATTATATCTATGAACTTAATTTTCAAGAATTTTTTGGGCTCATCCAAGACTCATCTCGAGGCTACTCCATGTGAAGAATTGGATAGGTATACTAATAGGATCTAAGTATGACATGGAATTAGGCTACATGGAGGACAATGGGAGACTTAAGACATGACATGGCATTAGGCTACATGGAGGACAATGGGAGACTTAAGACATAGGTGGAATATCAAGATAATGACACATGGATTCAATGGAAGTGTCAAATAAAAAACTATAATAACCTAGCGAGTTAGGAGGGAGACCATCCTTGTAACCAAATAGAACTATAAACATGCACGAGAGAAATAAAACTTTAGCACCTAAATAAGAATAGTTTTGTGTACCTATCCACAATATCCTTAGTACATATTACACTCTATGTACATGATTTATTTTATGTATATGCTTAAATGATTTCATATGTTATATTTGTAAAAATAATTCTTTAATATAATAAGCGCCTAATGACTTAATTAGTGAAATCATTATTAATCTAGGTTTTTTACATCATTATTGCTATAAATAAAGGCTTCTGCCTTCTCATATGTATCTCTCTTATCATTTTATCAATATAACTAACTAGTTTATGGCATTTATTGAAGACATCTTCTTAAATTACTCAAATTTGTAGGTGAAAGACACCCTTGGGTGTGCAAATGCCCTCATTTTTCCTTTCCTTTACCTCTTAATATTTATTTATATTTTATTTATTTCCATAGTTTCAATAATTATTCTATTTTGAGTTGTCAAACACTACAAGTTGGTAGCATAGCTTCAAACATTTTTTGATCTTGTTGTGTTCTTTTAAAAAAGAAACATTAAAATTTAAAAAATATGTTGAGGACTAGATCCTCGTATTATGCGACTAAGGAAGAGTTGGATGATTTTTTCATGAAGTTTGTAGAAGAAATGAGGTACTTGGTGCAAGGAAAATGACCAATGTGCCATGATTCTTCATTTTGCGACCAAATATTTTAGGGGGGAAGAGGAACATATAAACATTAAACCAAGGCCACAATTATACCCACAATATAACTATTGAAACAAAGTGGAAGTCCATACTTGGTTAAGCAAGATCAAGTTAGCATTAATTTTGCAACATATACACATGAACCAAAAGCATCTAGAACATGTTCTTAAAACATTTGATTTTTTTTTAAGGAAGGACCATTTTAATTCATGAATTACTCATACTATGTGGATGGAAATCCTTTCTCAACAAACTTATGTTGAAGGCCTCTCTACCTTCAAAAGTATAATATATAGTCTTCTAGAAGATGTTACACACATGAAAACATCCATCCATGAGGGGAATGGAACATGTTATTAATTTGAAACCAAAGGTCCCATAATGGTGCACCCTTATTGGTATGAAAATTTTACGTAGTCCTTATGCTACCATGAATAGGTACACTAACAAGCTTGAGGGATGACATGGAATTAGGCCACATGGAGGACAAGGGGAGACTCAAGAGATATGTGGTGGATCATGCTATTTTATGTAGTCCTTATGCTACCCTGAATAGGTAGACTAACAAGCTTGAAGGATGACATGGAATTATGCCACATGGAGGACAAGGGGAGACTCAAGAAATGGGTGGCAAATCAAGATAATGACACATGGATTCAATGGATAACATGTCAATGAGAGATAAAAATGTAATAGCTTGGGTGTATTACCCAAATACAAATGGAAGTGTATTTAAATATAAACCTTACAGTCTCAATTTTCACTATCCACATGGTATCAATTTCCAAGGGGAAGAACTCGATCAAATTTCAACATTTTAATACGATATAAATTGTATTTTAATGTGTACCGTACAAATTGTCATAAATTGTATTTTAAAATGACATAAATTGTGTTGAATGTGTACCCAAAAAAGATTGGAGCTTCTACAAATCCATAAACTTGCATGCAATTACATCATGATTGCAAGGATAAATAATGTTCCACCATACATGTGTGTGTGATACACCGAATGAGAAAGCTACTACTATTGCTACAACAATGGTGGAAACTCACATTGATGCATCTATAGGTGTTGAGGGTCTACTATCTGAATGTAGTATATATATATATATATATATATATATATAAAATCAAGGAAGAAGACATATGATCAATACACTAACCTCCTCCATGAAAATTTCGTGTCCAGTGGCCTCCAATTCCCCATAAAAAGTCTAGCCACAACTCAAGCATCTGTGAGGGTCACATGAAATAGGATGGATGGAAATATCTAGTGTGTCGATGTGGCCTCTCTTGGCTAGACTCTACTGTAGGAAATCAAGTCCCAACCCCTCCCCCAACATCACTTGAAGGTCCCTCTTGGTGGGATAATTCTATGAATGTGCTATGCTACACCAGGCTACAGGTCAAGGTGGATATGGATGACTAGGTTTGGTTGATGTTTTTTGGTATCCATGGGAGGATGTTGGGTAGGTAGGTTAGGCCTCCACCTAGGAGGATGAGGACCCAATAATGTGTTATTCCTAACATTTTTTCAATCCTATGTGGACCCGTGACCCACCCCCTAGAATTCACCAATGTCAAAGTAGTTGACATGGTGACCTAAAACAAACTCAACCCACAATTTCATAAGGAAATACAAAGGAACCTCCCTATTATTGTAGGGATTTTTTTCAAATACTATGAACCACCTATCCATCCAATTGTCTACAAATGGTTGGTAGGTGCACCGGTTCATGCAAATGAATTTCTTTGTGACTGGAGGTTGTGTTTCAGTTCTTGGTTCAATAGAAAATTTCATCAAATATTGTTTTGAAATGTTGAGGTCTAGACGTGATTTTTATTTAGACCCATCCTAAAATAGTCAAACATTCTGACCCTATAATAGAAATGTGTGTTAACTAGCCTTAGGCATTTGCAATAGAAGTAACACTGGTATCTAGGGATGGGGCTATTGAAATCTATGAGGGATATCTAGTATTCCTTAAGTGTTGTATAATGGTTCTTAGTGATCTCAACCCTACATCAATGTAACGACTCTATCCATCCATTTTTTTTTTAATTTTCATCGTCAACAATAAATTAGTATAATTATAATCAAAATATTTCTTATTTAACTTTTGTCTTAATACTTTTTGCATATGGACATCTAATGTTTTTTTATCCATTCTTCCTAGTGTTACCATGAAAGGGTACTCATCCAAGGTACTTGCATTGGACAACCCCGACACATGAAATGTATTCTCTTCATAGATATAAAAATGACATTGTCTTCTTTATTGTTGAAATAGTTATAGCTTGCCTTATTAAATGTGGATTTTACTTACCAAGTATTAATATAATACTCCATCTATTTTTCACTAAATGACTGTGCAATGGTTTTCAATTCACTCAATGATTTAATATTGCTTTTAAATTCTTGAACCATCTCATTCATACCCATGTTTCAACGTTAATGGTTATTACACACCTAATGCTTAAAACATTAGTGGCTAATATATATACTTTATATACATATATTTTCTTATATACATTCAATACTTTGACTATGTTACCATAGCATAGAATAATAGTGGACTGAATCCACATTCCAACATTTTACATAACCATACATTATGAGTAAAAAATCATTAACATAGTATGGAAAAATGATGGATTAAATCCACGACCCCTTGTTAATACAAATGTAGTCGTTTAACAAACCCACACTATGAATAACACCTTATTAAATACGATTTCCGATCCCCAGGGCTCTTGACCTTGCCTTTAGGTTTTTACAGAATAGTTTGAATGCCATGCAATGGCCACTTGTGACTAATCGTAGTCACCTCTTCCACGAATTAATTACTCCTTACCAACACAAAGTTAACTTCTAGTTTAACTGACATTTAATAGGAGTTGTCATTAATGCAAGTTCCCGATAACAAATACATGAGATCTCGTCCAGGCTTAGTGCCATTAATTTTTGAGTTGTTTCATTTGACAGTACCATCATAATTTTATTAACGCATCGGAAGCTTAGACCTTTCTCTAACCCTTGTTCAATGCATCAGTTCGAAAAGGGTTTGAACATAGAGCCATTGGCTCCATCCTCTATCCAGTTGAGGGTTTACTCATTATGCTCTTATAGTTATAGAGCTTTTGTTCTTAAGTTGGAATGAACCCAAGTTTCAAGGAAGCAATTTGTTCCAATGCTTCAATAGTTATTAGGTTTTATCTTATAGGTTTTCATTTTTCTATCTAGTTCCGTTGTCTAACAATTTGATTCAAATTGTGTTTTTGTAACAGGTGTCTTATGGATTTTGGATGGCATCTTGGCAACCATTCAGTTATATTCATCGTCGATTCACAAAGGTACAATCATTTATTTCTCACAGAAACTGGTTTCCTCCACAGCAATGCATTTTGGTTTCCATTAAACGTATAAATGATTCATCATTATGCCATTTTTCATAGGAGACAACAAGTTTTGGGTCGAATGGAAAGCTCATAACCAGACTGTGAATTCGTCTACATGTTTACAAGGTAGAATTCATATTTTCTCGGCCTCCGAGTTTTCACTTGCACACTATTTCACAGTTCATATTCTATTCAAATATTACTAAACTTTTAAATGATTTGTATACAGGGCGGTTGACGCCTTTTGGAGCGTGAACCCTTTTGTTTTGGCACGCAGAAAAATAACTAGGTACCCTAGCTTACTTAACGAGTTCGAGATGTTTGTGTCTTTGCTAGGTTTTGGCTCCTTTCTTTGAGCACGATGCTAAGAGAATTAGCGCATTGTAACGCTAAGGTGAATACCATTAACAAGCTTCCAGGTCTGAGTGAGAGAGTAACTCACCAATATACATTTGGATTATTTTTCCATGGTGTTAAGTTTGTTCTCCATGTAAAGAAAGTTTCCCGTCTAGGGTTTTAGGACAGCTCTCCAATTATTATTCTCTACACTTATATAATCTTTGATTTAAATCCTACAGTTCCAATCTATGTCAAGATAAGTTTTATATATGTTAGTGTCGTTTCCTTGTTAATACTATGAATGGTTTTGACTCTACCGAGTCTGTATCATAGCGACTCGCTCATACATAGCCACTCAAGACCATACATATTCTCTGTCAATATTAAAGACACGCCTTGTTTTATTTTAATTAACATGCAAAGTTTTCAAATAATACTTCATTGTATTATCGTGAAACCCAAATCTTTATTTTGATTATATATATAATTTTTCTTTGCAATATGGTTGGAATGGTGTGTGGTTATGAATTCTGCATCTATCATTATGGTTTTAAATGATCATTTTTGGGACTTCGACAATAGAACGAAAAGCAGTCACCCTTTTGCTGGATTTTTGGGAATTAGGGTTTATGTAACGGGCATGGGATGTGGGTCCATGGGTTTACCCATGTTTAGGCCTCATTTGTAATGTATAAATAGATATCTAGGCGATATAAGAAGGAGGAGACCTAGTAGAATCGACTTAGTCCGGATCTAAAGGCTTTGTGCATACTATGTGTTAAGACTTGCAGAGCTAAGTGCAAGTGTAAGAAGCTAAAGGCTTTGTGCATACTATGTGTTAAGACTTGCAGAGCTACGTGCAAGTGTAAGGAGCTTGTGTGGTGAGTGTGTAAGAGAAGACTTCTAACGAGGTGCGTGCAGATCTCTTGTCCTATGCGGAGTGGGTTTTATGGATGTAAGAAGATTGAAAGAAGATAATAAAGAAGACATATATCTTGTGTTGTGATTGCTTTGTGTTAGTGATATGATTTATGCTTGAATCTTTATATATGTTAGATACATATGATGGATTATCTTAGTTTTTATTGATAGGAATGAATGCTAGATCTGATTTTTTTCTATGTGCTAAATGGTTGGATATGCTTAGATCTTGTTGAATACTGAGTTGTTCTGTAATTAGGGTTTTACGTGAGATGTGGATAAATGGATAAAGACTAATAAGTATTAATTGCTAAGTGCTCTGTTAAGTATTGTAATCACAGATATGTGTCCCAGCTAGGTTGTATACATTTGAATCCTACAACCCTCCTTGCCTCTACCTTGGGTGAAACTTCATCTGCTTCTTAGGTGTTGCCGAAAGGACCGATAGTTTTTTGGTGCGCTGTTGAAGCCTTGAATCCTAGGTTTTCCCCTGTGCCAACATTTAGTTTAGAATAAAAAGTATTATTTCTTTTACTTGTTGTAATATATACTATTCAAGATGCAATCTTATATATACTTGAGCAAGCTATTTTGAAATGAAACCCATGAACATAATAGTTTAATAAATAAATATAAATGTGCATTATCTTTACTATGTATAAACTCTATTCTTGTATTTCTTTCAAGATTTTTTTATTTTTATTTTCCAAACTTCTTGATTTAAAAGATTAAACATATTTTAAAAATAAAAAATAACTAAGTATTATTTTCTTTCTTAGTGTAATAACAAAAGAGAACTGCTCGCCATTACAACAAACATGCTCTAGTTTGCAGATTCAATGGATTTTGGCCCTCTCTTCCAGATTTAAGGTTTTTTGTGGTAGTTTTTGACTCTACAAGTAACAGAGATAAAGTGTTTAACTCCGAGCCATGGTTCTGGGGCAGAGAAGGCATGTCCATGAAACTATGGACCCCTGCCTTCGACCCCTCCACAGATTGTATCTCTTCAGCCCCAGTCTGGGTGAGACTTCCATATTTTCCCCTGCATTTCTGGGGAGATGAAACTCTTCACTCGATTGGCAATGGACTCAGCAAGTTCCTCTGCAAAAGTCCGAACTCCAAGCCAGCCTGCTCCACCTTTGCCCGAATCTGTGTGGAAATGGATTTCTCCAAAGGTTTCCCAGCTGAAATTATTCTTCAAGGCAAGGACTACTCAAGGACCCAAAAAATCGACTATGAGAATCTCAGCTTCAGGTGTAGGAACTACTTCGAAATGGGGCACTTAGCCCGTAAATGTGGAAAACCACCGGGGAAAAAAGGCCATCCAAGCCCACCTGGTGGAAGGGGGTACCAGCGGAACTGCATTTTGAAAGTAAGACCCTTGAAGCAGCATAAGAGGCAGAAGCTGAAGACGAATTCAAACCCCCTTCTAAGGGGGAAGCAGAAGACTCTCCCCAGTTGCCCAGCTAGCAAGATTTCTCGGCCTCAAGCTGGACAGACTTAGCTGATATGGAAGACGCTTTAGGCCCGACGGAAGACCAAGTTATGGACCAGAGCAATGAATGGAAAACAATGTCAAAGAGGAAAAAAAACACCCACCCTAGAAGTGAAGTAATAACGCGAAGCCGTTCAGGCTCGCTGAGAGTTAGGACCTTTAGGTTTATGCTTTCAAGTTTACAAGCAACTCTCTATCGATGTATTGAAACCCAGTGGCATGTCCACTGTTATTAATACAAATCTCCTCTAATGGTTTCTGTCAAAAAAAAAATAAAAAAAAAATAACAAAAGAGAACTAAGTATATTGAGAGATAAAAAGAACACTATATTCTTTTAAATATAAGTACTTAGAAATTATAAATTGTACAAACATTTTTTATTGTAATAAAAACTGTGTAGATTTTACAATCATTTCTTAATGGAGTGTAATAAATCATACACAACATAAATAAATAAATTAAGGAATATAGGGCTTCAATAATTGAAAACAAACCAATGTTACTTGTTCTTGTCACCCTTGAGCCTAAATAATTATTTCATAGGGACTGAAATTATATAACCTTCTCCATAATTCTCAGAGTTTCATAATATGCCGAACCATCAAACTCATTCTACAAATAGTCAACAACTTCTTGCCTCATAACATACTTGAAGTTGGCCTCATCCCTAAACCTAGGGAATCTTCTTGGCCTACCTTTTCTTTAGCTTGTTCCCTCACATGCCACATTTTTGGGAGTAGGGTTCCACTTGTCTCATAGACAATAATTTACTTTGGTGGTTTTTATCTTTTTTCACTCACCCATGGAAAAATGATTTACTCTTTGTAAGTGATTTCTTTAGTGAGTTTGTTTCTTGTTAATAAAATATATTAAAGATAAAGATTGCAAAAATATTCATCATCAATGTTTATGATGATATAATTTCACATAAGTATTTTCCAATACTTCCACAACATAAACTATCAAGAAATTAGAATATTTGACTATTTGTAAACTAATGGACATTACAATCAATTTCTAAATTTATGTTTCTTGGTTCTAGGTTAAGGTTTGGTCTCCCTTCATGTGGTGATGTTGGGTTTGGGTCTTTTAGGTGCAGGCTCCATGTTATTTAAGCATGCTACATTTTTAACAAGAGAAAATTATTATTATTATTACTATTTTTTATAATTTAAAATTTTATGAAATAAAAAACAATGAAATTCAATAAAATACTTACCTAAACCAATCAATGACCACATTAGCAGAGTCCTACAATGCCTTGTCAAACTCTCCTCAAATCTAGTTCCTCAATTTTATCAAGAAATCACAAAACACATATGTTGATAACAATGGGCTTGCTCGTCCTTTTCACCAATTTACATTATACGAAAGCATGTACACATGTTTCTAAGAATGCACATACATTCTTGAAAATTCCTAATTGACACTCACTTGGAAACCTCCATGGTAGTTTAGGAAATGTAGAGGATGCAAGTTCATGAATGTGTGTGTGTCTTTGCATGTTCCTAGGCACTCCATTGCCACTTTTTCAACTCTCATATTCGTGCATGAATATAATCAACATGCCTAAATTATGCACCTACACACATCCACATACATAAACAACACAACTAACATCTATATAAATACAACCTCACACATGTAAACAATCCACCTAAAATCTACAATCCACATAAATACCACACCTAAAAGTGAGCAATGCACATAACCTATGCACATAATTATAACATCTAACTCATGCAAATAATTCTGACACTTAATACATGTAGCTAATCCATATAGCTAAGCCATACAAATAAGTGACACACACAAGTGGCACAATCATACTCATAATCAACATACCTAAACTATGCACCTACACACACCCATACACATAAACAATACAATTAACATCTTTTAACTCCTAAAACTTGATTGCTAACTACTAAGCCACAATTCCTAAACTTAATAAAGAGAAACTAAAATAAGATCTACTAAATTGACATTACATTAACTCATTATATGAAATTTACTTTACATTAACTCAATATATGTAGTTATGAATGGTCACATGATGCTAAAAGTACCAAATTTAATATTATATGATATCCATAGTGATGCATAACCATGGAAAAGTGGATGCAATAAGACTTAATAAATGACTCAAAAGTAGATGAAAAACAAAATATAAAATACTAAATTAGCATTACATTAACTCAATATATGAAATTTACTTTACATTAACTCAATATATGTAGTTATGAATGGTCACATGATACTAAAAATACCAAATTTAGTATTATATGACCCATGGTGATGCATAACCATGAAAAAGTGAATATAATAAGTCTTAATAAATGACTCAAAAGTAGATGAAAGACATTACATTAATTCAATATATAAAATTTACTTTACATTAACTCAATATATGTAATTATGAATGACACATGATGCTAAAAATATCAAATTTAGTATTATATGTTACCCATGGTGATGCATAACGATGGAAAAGTAGATGCAATAAGATTTAACAAATTACTCAAAGTAGATAAAAACAAAAATGTAAAATGACTTAAAAAATAGATGAAAAACAAAAATGCAATGTTATCCATGAAAATAAGACACAAAAGTATATACTACATGGCACAATGAATATTTGGAAGACACCACACCAACAAAGCTACCTGAAATTTGTGTTAGAAAATACAAAAAAAATCAAGACACAAGCATTCCGATATAATACTAGTGTGTATTCTATTTTCCCATTTACAAATAATGAGATGAAAAAAAGACAATAAAACCTTGTAATATAGTAATGAACTTCCCCCATTTTGTGACATTTTTTGCTTATATTTATAATGTGATTATGTGTATCATTATTTTACACCATTTATGAAAGAATAATGAAATTTACTTAAGTACTATGTTATACAACAGTTCATCCATTCTTTTTTAATATGTCTACATGAAAACTTCCTTGACTTCTTCTCTGTCTTTCTGCTATGATTTAATCTAATTATTTTGATGAGCACGAGTTTAAATGCATCCAAGCTCTAGATTTATTCTTGAAAACTCCTTATTGTAGTAACCTCTCCTTCGAATACCATTTAGGTTTACTGTAATATCTTCTTGACCTATTCTAACGTTTGTTGTAATTTGGTATGCAATGTTTGCTGATTTTTGGTGTGTAATATTTGTTGATGGTTCATATGGAGCGTCTGTTTCATTCTTGAAAGACCCTTTAGTTGTTGTAATGTACTAACTTTATAGTTTGTTGGTTGTCTTCAATGTCAGTGAAGATTGTGATGAAAACCTCTTTGCTTGTTGTAATGTCTGAGGTTTAGTTTGTTGGTTGTCTTCAGTTGTTGTAATGTCTCAGGTTTAGTTTGTTGGTTGTCTTCTATTTCAGTGATGATCGTAATGAAAACCTCTTTGGCTGTTGTAATGTCTCAGGTTAGTTGTAATGTTTAAGGTTTACTCTTTGGTATGCATTGGTTGTTGATGGTTCATATGGGTTTCTTTTAAGATGACTGAGAGATCTTGCAATGTCTGCGTAGCCACTCTATGGTTTGTTGGTTGATATGGATGCTTTTCGATGTCTATGATGGTTGTAATGTCTTCGTTGGCTACTCTGATGATGATGTCTACGGTGGTTATAATGTCTTCGTAGGCTACTATGATTCTGATGATGATGTTTGAAATGGATGCCTTTCAATGTCGGTGGTTGTTGATTTATATAGATGGCTTTGTGGAATGAAACTTTTGCCTTTTACCCCTTTTCACACTGCCCTAAGGAGGTGGCTTGCTATTTGGCTCCCATAATATCACAGTATCTTAATGGAATTATTAGTTTTACTTAATTAAACATCAATTTGAAATGCAAATCCAAGCAGGTGGTTAGGTCAAGTTTGAACCAGTGACCGAGTAAGTAGTAACTTAACAATACACTCTATCGCGAATTAATCTACAGCCTTGACCTAGTTGTCCTCTGTGTTAAATTACTCGACTACCAATTATCGTCACATGTTAGATGTACTCGACTACCAATTATCATCACACGTGAGCTACGTGAACTTATCTCTGTGCAATTCATGTAGAAGAGTGCGAGCTTCTTGGTCAGAGCACTGAACATTTTAATAAAGACAGAATAGGTTACGCTATGGGAGCTTCTTGGTCAGATAAATGAGCAATTTAATAAAGTTTTTCGTGACGAGGGTACATAAGCAGGGTCAGAAGATCGACATGGGTACAAATATATTAACGTTTGAGCGGTGCAACCCAGAAATAATTCTGGATCTAACATCACGTGCATGCCAACGAAACACGACTTTTATATTTCTGACTTTTATATTTCTGCACGCTAAATTCATGAACAAATTGGGTACAAATATATTAATGTTTGAGCGGTGCAACCCAGAAATCATTCTGGAGCTAAAAACTCGTGCATGCCAACGGAACACGACTTTTATATTTCTTCACGCTAAATTCATGAACAAATTTGGTACAAATATATTAACGTTTGAGCTGTGCAACCCAGAAATCATTCTGGAACTAAATTCACGTGCATGCCAACGAAACACGACTTTTATATTTCTGCACGCTAAATTCATGAACAAATTATAAAGAGAAAAGGAGACAATGGTTGCTGCCTCTTTTTCAGATTTTGGTTGGATGCTTTAGACTTCAACTAGTTTTGAAAAAAATAATTATATTCTGATTCAGTGTTTCATGCCGTATTGCTTATAATATTCTTAATTTTCTGATGAGATGGAGTTATCACTCTTTTCCATATAGTTGAATGGTCGGTTGTGCTAAAGAAGGCAGGATGGTCATTGTAACGTTTAATTCCATCAAAACTAGTTTAGTAAATAAACAACTGCATGGTGATCGTAACGTTAATTCCATCAAAACTAGCTTAGTGAATAAAACAACGATAATAAGATTACTTAATAATAAATATAAAATTATTTGAAATTTGTCTTTATATTGATATTTCATGGCATCTATTAATGGGTTCTCTCTTCATTTACGATAATTTATTAGGGTAAGATTGATAATAGAGCGTTAAGCATAATATTTTTTTTAATTAATTAGAGTATTGTTTAAGGTTGTTAAATCAAGGCATCTATAATGTCTTGAATGATAATAAATATTAACTAATATTTGATAGGCTGATAAAAAAAATTTAGTGTATGGGAGTTGTGTAATACTTTTGTGCTTAACATAGAGTTGGAGTTGTGTAATTTTTTAGTGTTTAACATAGAGTTGATTTTGGACATTTAAAAACATATTAATAACAAAACCATATGTATCCAAAGAAGTTGTTGAGGCTCACATTTAACTCTCCCCTATGGAGCAAGGTTATGGAATCTAAATACTTATGGGATATGTCTATTGAGGATTAGTATAGAGAAATCCAAAAAGTCCTTAAGTGGTTTTATTGTGTGGAAAGTGTTGGTAGCATCATTGATCCGGATTTATGCTTAATGAAATAGAGAAACTGTAAAATTGTTGAACAATACATAGCTAGAATGGTGGTAGAATATCCCTGATAAGAGATGTGGTGGCTACGCTCATCTATGACCAAGCTTATTACAAAAATAGGCCGAAGGGCCTTATTTATCAAAAGCAGGAAGGTAGAAACCAAAAACCTAATCCTAGAAGATGAAACACCAAAAGTCAAGTGGGCCTGTTTGGGTAAGTTAGTCCATCAACTTCCCGGAGTCATAACTATTGCATACAATCTCCGTTTAGGGCGCACGATAGCTCGTTGGAAAGATCTATCCGAGGCCTACAACGCTCAAGACAAAATAGCATCGTCTTTGCTATTTTGCGCAACATACCCAAAAAAACATCGTTCAGGGCCTCAAAATGGCCCCGGAAGTTGAGGACTCGAAAAAAACTGCTAAAAATAGTAAATTACCAAAAATGCCAGAAAACTGTTTTGAGCCAGATGGAAAGGTGGGCAGCCACCGATACCCATCTGGATCAATCATTCCCTTGGTGGGATCGTGCACTGTATGAAAAATAGGTAACGAGTGAAAAGGTAAAATTGGCCAGGATCCCTAGATGGGTGTTGAGGAGGAATACCGTATCTTCAATGCTCTTATATGGTCTCTCCACTAGGTTGGCATTTTCTCTCTCGGGGATGCAAAAGCAAGGCAGGGCTGGAAGATATGAGAGGAGTTAGGATTGGAGGGCTCGTTAGCGGTTGAGTGGCACTCCTATATAGGAAAATTGGAATCCAATTTCATCAAACTAAAGGAGGAGGAGGATGATGCCCTCCACTGGTCCAAAAATACTAGTATAGGGAATACACAACAAAACTAGGGTATGCAGCCATAACAATTCGACGAAAAGAAATTGTGGTGGAACATCCTTTGGAAACTCCATGCACCTATGAAATGTAAAATAACTATGTGGCTATCCCTCACCAACAAACTATTAGCATGGGAAAAGGGTTTAAAGTGTGGTTGGATTGGCCCTAGTCAATGTTCTTTATGTAAAGATAATAAGGAATCAAGTGCTCATTTGTTCATATTTTGTCCATAAACTGTGCATGTTATGAAATATCTAACGACATAATTCAATCAGAAGGCAACTTGGGGGCACCATAGATAGGACACATGCATGCAGTCTTCTTTGGAGGACAAGACAATAAAACAGGTGGAAGCTCTTTCTTGTATTCTAGTCAACAATATATGGTGGGTGTGCAACTTTAGCATCTTTAGAGAAGTGGACATACTACCCGATGTCACTACAAACTAGATCATAAATATGTCAAAGCATTTCAAGGTAATCATCAAAGGAAAAAACCCGCAGATACCAGTTATGCTAGATGTGAACATGAAAATTTCTTGGGGTTTCTTTGATGGTGCTAGCAAAGGCCACCCTCCTTACAGGGTTGGGCTTGGGTTATTTATTAATCAGAACCATTTTATGCATATTCAATATGCACCAGGTAGAGGATCCAATAATGGAGCCTAATTCATCGCTTTAAGGACCTTGTATTGTGTTTTTACAACTTATTTTGGAAAGGATGTAAGAAGGGTATTGAGACTATTTTGGAAAAGGTGGATATAAGAGAAATAGTTTTTTGTATAGATATAATGTTTATGGGAAGAATGCAAAAAGGTTGTTTTAAAACTCTAATTAGTCCTTATAATGGGGACCTCAACATGTATATCCAATCCTCATGAATATAGGATTTTTTTCTTTGAAAAAAAAAGTAATAGAAAGCAAAAAATTTCTTATTCTAGTTATAGGTGCTTTTTACATCTCACTAGGAGGGATATGTGTACTTCCTTTGGTGTTTCTTCCTATGAGGGAGATGTATAATTCCCTTTAGAAGCATGATAGATCTCTAGTTAAGATAGACCTACTTTGGTTTACATCAAGATTGTAAAAAGTTTATTATATTTGGTGGACCTCACTCATCATCATTATTCATGAAAGCACACTACACTAGCTAGTAGATGTGGTTTTAGCTTACATAGTATGTGCAAGAAACCTAGTCTCCATTATGCTCATCCTTAATGCTATCTCAAGAAGGATCATATATTTTTTAATAATATTTAGCCTTAATCCAATACATGATACCAAATACGACCTTTTAGAAGAAAACCCATATTCTTAACCATTAAACCCACTCAAACAGTATTTTTACCAATACAAACCATATTTCCTATTTTACATTAAAATAATCAAAATAATTTGATCACTATCAAATCTATGAATCTTCATTTTCCATTTATCAAATTAAAAGAAAATTTCCTTTATCTCTTAACTAGGTTAATACTATGAATCTTCCTTTTCCATTTATCAAATTAAAAGAAAATTTCCTTTAACTCTTAACTAGGTTAATACTAAGATTTGATCCCAACTTTCACTAATATCTTTATTAAAATGGATCTAGACTCCATGCTCTTATGGTAGTTGATTGGCATTTTGGGGAAGTGATCGGTTCCCAACTCTTGAAGTACCAATGTGATTCCCAGTAGTGTCTCAGAATACGATTATGACATCTTGTTTCCCAACTAGAAAGAAAGAGGGAACCGACCAACCCTAACCTAGTTGCACAAGATCACGGGCCCATTCGTTCTGACTGACAAACTTTTCCATAATTTAAACTCTGTTGTCGGAGGCATATCTAGTTTAAATATATTTGTATCAACGCAACAGCTTGCTTGAAGTTCCGATCATCCCCAGAGATCCAATCTCGTCGATAGCTGCAACTCTGCAACCTGAGCTGGCCATCCTGACCATTTGAATCATCCTTCTTTAATTGCGGCAATTTGCAATTCCGATCTTTTTGCGGTTGAAGTATAGTCTTTGAATGGATTACCCGTCCCAGAAATGGAATCAGAAATGATTGAAACACAACAGCGGAAAGCCATGGGGCGTTATCATGGATTTCCGTCGCTGTCTTTCAATCATTTTGGGATTCTATTTCTGGTAGTCTATTCCAAAACTGAATCTGATTCGGAATTAGGCTGGAATTGCAAATTGCATGGCTTTTCGGCGCTGTGTTTTAAGGTTTGGTTGTAACAGAGAGTCTTAAGCAGTGGTTTGATGACAGACTACATGACTTTTTTAGGGTTTCAAAGATCTGTGCCGGTCTTACTTTAGAATAACTTTAGGTAATCTATTAATGAGGTGTAATAAAAACGTTCTTCTCATTGTATTTGGTATCTTTAAGATGTTTCGTTTCTAACCTCCGCCTCTTTGTTTTGTTTTGTTGTCGTAGAAAATGTAATCTGGTGGTGATGAGATGAGTGCAAGGCCCCGTTTCTTCTCTTTTGGCCAGAGGCGGTGGATTTTCTGAAAACGTCTTGCCAAAGGGCTTAGTTGCAGTGTAGATGGTGACAGTGAGCTGCATGGTGCACAGCATGAAAGGGCAACAAAATGGTTTGATTCCTGTCACTGGTATGATTTCTTTCAATGGTGCTAAAACAAGTATAGATCCATTTTGAGAAATAAAACAGTTTAATCTTAATGTAATAAGTTTCTATATAAATAAAACAGAAATGGATGTACAAATCTATGAAGGCTCAAAACATAAATGGATTGATTTATAAAGCTAGGAAGGCTCAAAACAGAAATGGATCTAAAGCTTCACAATAGGTTAATTTATTTTATTATATATTTTTGTTGTTATTAAAGTGATTTTTAAATTAATTTAATATATTATTTTAACATTAATTTTTTATTATAATTATCTTTGTTATGGTGGACAATCTTAAATAGAAACCATGTTCAGGAAATTATTATTTTATTTTTTTAATAATTATTAGAGATTCATTGTTTTACTTTTAGGTCATCATTATTTTACTTTTCAAATAATTATTAGACAATTGTTTTACTTTTGTTATGGTAGACAATATTAAATAGAAACAATGTTTAGATAATCATTATTTTACTTTTTTAATAATTATTAGAGACTAATTGTTTTACTTTTAGGCCATTATTATTTTATTTTTCAAATAATTATTAGACTATAGAATAATTATTAGACTATAGTTGTTTTACTTTTCAAACAATTAGTAGGTTATCATTATTTTACTTTTCAAACAATTAGTAGGTTATCATTATTTTACTTTTCAAACAATTATGTATTTTAATCTTGGATATAATAAGTATCTTAAAGATTTAATAAGAAATAAAAACAAAAAACAAAAAACACAAATGTTTTTTAAAAGAAGTTGATGAGCAATGGTATTCTAGAAATACTGAGAGTTGATCTCAGAACATATTGTTGTTTAGATTGACAGCTTGAAGAGTTTAAATTTATTATTTTTATAATTTTTTTTTGGAGTTAAAATAAACACAAATTTATTTTAACGTTATTTAAAAAAAATATAATTTAATTTTTTTTTTATCATTCTAAAATTTTGTAAGTAAAAGTTGTTTAAAAATAGTGTTTAGAATGGAAATAGAAATATTAGGAGATAACTTTATTTTTATTAACTTTTTAAAAGTTAAAATAAACACAGATTTATTTTAATGTTATTTTTTGAAGAAATATAATATAATATAATATTTTTTTTATTATTTATAGTATTTCAAATTTTTGTAAAAGTGGTTTAAAAATAATGTTTGGAGAAAAAAATAGAAGATATAGAAATATTAAGAAGATAATTTTGGAAATATTAAAGGGATACGTTTTTCATTTTAATAATTTATAATTTTAAGTTTTTTGAATTAAAATCAATATTAATTGATTGATTTATTTTGATTTTAAATTTATATATAAAGTTTTTTTTGTTAGAGGCTCATACACCAATTTGGTGTGCTGGCTTGGCCGTGACCTTAAAAATAGATTATTATTATTATTATTATTTTAATTATTGAAAAGAATTAATTTAGTATGTATATTTTTTTATCATTTAAAATGGATTTAAAATTTTAAATATGTAAAAATATGTTTTGATATTTATATTTGCATTACACTAATAAAAATGTGATTTTCATTTTATAATGAAATATAAATTGAGTTTATTTATTTATTTTTTAAATGTGATTACCATCTATGTATTATTTTCATTTATGTTTAAATCTGGTATTTCACTTTTCATCTATTTATATAGCAATTTTTACACAAGTATACATATCAAATTTTCCTCTCATTTATATTGAAGTATTTTTGTATTTATAATAATAATAATAATCTAATTTTAAGGTCACCACCAAGGCACAATCATTTAACTACTAAAGTCTACTAATATTATGAATAAATCAATGCTTGGGCACACCAACCCTTAACATGGATGATTTTTTTTAGGTGTTCCTTCCCTATTGCTATGAGTTTGGAACCTTGGCCACCTTAAACTCTCAAAATCCAATCATGAAAATTTGACTCACAAATAATAATATTAGTATTGTTTGTTATAAATATTATAATTTTTTTTTGAGAAATCTTAGGTAAACTTTACCCACCTCACAACATTTCTATTCAAAAAATAGTTTAGTGTTTCAAAAATATAAAAAAAAGTTGACTAGATAACAAATTAGAGTTTCCAGTTGTAACATTGAAATATAGGTTTTTATTTTAATAAATCAAGTAATAGTTTTGATAAAATCAATATCAATTTATTTTCATCTTATTTTTTTATAAAAACTAAATACAAACAATATTTTGGTTTTAAAAGATTGTTATTAAGATAGAGTTATGCTAATTAATTTTATTATTATTATTATTATTGGTTTTCCTTACAACTGTATGTATAAACTTTTTTTTTAATTTTGTTAATATATATTACATACCTTTTTTTTGGTTAGATAATTAAGACTATTGGGTGAGTGTAAGCTAATGATGGTCTCTCATTAGGCTTTAGTGACAATACAAACTTGGAAAAACAACAATCTATTAACTTGGAGGGATTATTCAAGGAACTTTTACAATGAATTTGAATATGGTGTAAGAAGATGAAATGTAAGAAATTGAACTAGATTTGAGAATATATAACTTTTATTCATAAAAATTGTGAATAACTAGGTCAAATTTTATTTCTTCTAACCATGATATCTTATTTTCCCAACAAAATATAAGCTATATGTTTTTGTTTCATGAGAGTATCTTGACAATGGATTTTAGTTCCAAAAACTTGTATACTTGTGAGCAGAGTATCTTGAGCAGTGAACCTATTTTTCTTGTGCCTTGTATTTTTTGGAAATTTTAATATTATACATTTTGAAATTTTAATATTATATATATATATATATATATATATATATATATATGGTATATATATATATATATATATATATATATATATATATAAATTATCAAAGTCAACATACATCTTTTGTTTCCATGCAAAGCAGGAGGGTCTTAACATGATCAAATACAATTTTCTTTTTATATCATAGGTATTAGTCTCCTATAGTGCCACTTATAACTCATTTCCAGAGAAATGGTTAAGTCTAGAAAAAAGTTATAGGTAAAATAAGAGGTAATGTATTCTAGGATTTTGATATATGTGAAGATAAAAATAGATTAAAAAATAGTAAAATACATCAATTTTTTTTAAATATATTTGAAATCTTCATAGGCCTAATTTGATCTATAAGTGTCTATAGTTTCCTCACAATAAACTGTCCAAATTGTTTAGCCTATAGAAAATAAATGTCAAAAATAGATATAGAGGGGTATCTTAAAAAATGTGGAGGTTTGTTATTACTGTTCTGTAGTGTCAACTACTAGGTTTGTCATTCTGAACCTAAATCTCATCCAACCAAGTCGTAAGATACACCTTTGTCATTCCTACTAAAATTGAATTCAAAGAACGTGATGTGCATTCTTATAGCAAGTGCTCTGCAGTAAGATGCCATGTACGCATTCTAGGAGACAGCAAATTCTAGGAATGTACATAATACTTCTTATAAATATTTCCTTCTCTACCCTCTCCTCTTCCTTCTCCTCTATCTCAGGCCTCCTACTCTCTCCTCTACCCTCTGACCTGCCCCTCTCTCTCCCTCTCACACTCTATACATGGTAAGACTCCAGAGCATGGCAGTAAGACTTAGATATCACAAGGCATGGAAAGACTTAGAGCTATAATTCCCTTACCTTGACATTCTTTAGACTCCTCACACCCACTCCCTCTCTCTATCCTCTCATTTCTCCTCTCTCTCTCTCTCTCCTCTTCTCCCCTTTGTTCCCTACTCTCTCTCTCTCCCCCTGCATTGCTAGTCCTAGTCCCAGTCTCTACCCCTATTTCTCTCCCTCTCATTCCCTCCTCTGCAATTCCTTTGTAACCTCCCTTCCTCCATTCCCCCTCTCTACCCCCTCTATGCCCCCCTCTCTCTCCCTCTCCCACCATCCCTCTCTACCCTCTCTCTCCTCTCCTACACCTCCCATTCTCTAACCCTTCTATTTTTCTTTCTCTCTCTCCCTCCCTTCTTTTTGTCTCTACCCCTCCTCTCTTGCTCATTGTATCCCACTCCCCTCTCTCTACACTCCTGTAAGCATTCTCTTTCTCCTCACACTCTCAAGCACTCTCTCTCTCCCTCTCCCACTTAGCTCTCCCTCCCCATCTCCTCGTGATCTACCCTGCCTCCCCAGCACTATGTCTTCTTTCTAATTCCCTCCTCTATTTTCCTCCTCTCACACACTCCTACACCTCACTCTGCTCTCCTCATTTATCTCTTTCTCTATCTCCTCCCACACACACTTTCTACCCCCCTTATATGTCTTCCCTCTCTCCCTCCCTACACTCTAACACACCTACTCTCACTCTCCCCTCTTTGTCTCCCTCCTCCTCCCTCCTTTTTTTCTTTCTTTTTTTTACTAACCCTTCTCTCTCTCCCATTTCCTTTCCTCTCTCCTCCTCCCTCCCACACTCCTGTACACAAAAAAACTTTCTATGACTCCTCTATGTCTCTCTTGTCTCTCCCTCCCACACTTTTAATACACTCACTCTCTACCTCCATCCTTTGTCTAATCACCTCCTCTCTACCTCCCCTCTTTGTCTACCCCCCTCTCCTCCTGGCCACTCCCTCGCACACACACTTTCTCATCCCCATTTCCTCTCTCTTTATATATATCCCTAGATCCCCCTTCCTGCTACAATCAATCCCACACCTCTCCACCCCCTTCCTCCCCCTCCTCCCTCCCCCGCTTTTTTTTTTTTTTCTCTCTTTCTTTCTCTCCCATACATCCACCTCTTTCCACTCCATCCTCCCCTCTCCTTTTCCTCTCCCTCTATACTCACCTCCCTTCTCTCCCCTCTCCTCCCTCTCCTTCCCCTACTTCAGCAAAACACTCCCTGTAGACTCTTAGACTCCCTCCTCTTCTTTCTTTCTCCTCCCCTCCTACACCTTCATGTACCCCTCTCTCTCTCTCACCCTCCTCTCTCTCTATTCCTCTCCTTCCCACTTGCTCTCCCTTCTCTCCTATATATACTCACTCCTATGGACTTCTCTCTTATTTCTTCCTCCCTCTTGAACTCCAAATTATCTCTCTAATTCTCCCACTTTCTCTTTCCCTCCCTCCCACCTATCTCTCCTCCTCTCTTTCTCTCCCACATACCCACTCTTCTCTCTCTATTTTTGAAAATTATCCCTTTACTCTAACTATATCCCTCCTCTCCTCTACTCTCCTCCTCCTCTATTTCTCTCTTTTTATATCTCAGTTTTACCACCCTTTTTACCTCTCATTCCCCCCCTCATGCCTCAAGCACTTCAACTTCCCACTCTCTCTCTCCACCCTCCTCCCTCCTCCTCCTCTTTTTTTTTTTTTTTTTTTTTTTTCTCTTTCCTCCTCCTCTCTATCTTTCCTCCCTCCACTTATCTCTCCTCTCTCTTTTTCTCTCCCAGCATCTAACTCCTATTTATCTCTCTCCCATTGTTGTTAGCCCCACTCTCACTATACCCCCCACTCTCCTCCTACTTCCACATTCCCATTTATCTTTTATATTTCTCTGCCTCCCCCTTCCCATCTCCCCTTAACCCTCACAATCAATATAACTCTCTCTCTCTCTTCTCCTTTCTTCTACTCTTTTTTTCTCTCACAATGTATTTCTTCCCCACTTTCTCCCTCCCTAATTATATCTCCCCCTTCCTCTCTCACTCTCTCTACCTACTTCTTTTGTCTCCCTCTCCCTCCCTCTCTACACACCCAAACACTCCTTGTCCATCCCCATTTATTTCTCTTCCCTCTCCTCACACCCCTGCATTCTCCTCTCTCTACCCCTCCTCCTCTATCTCTCCCTCCCTCCCACTCATCCTCCTCTCTTCTCCTACATATACTCACTATATTTCCTCTCTCTCATTGTTGTTATCCTCACTCCTCAATATATCCCCTTTCTCTCCCCACCTCCCCCCATTTCTCTCTCTTTATATCTCTCACTCCCTCCCTCTATCCCCCCCCTCCCTACACCATTCCCCACTCTCTCTCTACACCCTCCCTCCTCACAACTTCATTCCCTTGCACTCCTCTACACCCTCCTCCCTCCCTCTCTCCTCCCCCCTCCCTCCCACTCTTCTCTCCTCGGCTCTCCCATACATCTACTCCTCCCCACTAACTCCCCCCCTTTGCCACCTTTCACCGATGAGTACACATCCCTCCCTCCCTGCACCCAAACACCCATATCTCTTTACCCCTTCTCTTTTTCTCTCTTCTCCCTCCTTCCTCACCCTCTCTACCCCCCACCTCTTTCTCTATCCTCCTACATACCACCTGATTTCTCTCTCCTTGTTGTTAGTCCTGCCTCCCCACTCCTCTCTCCCTCCTTGCCTCCCTTTGTCTCTTTCCTCCCCCTAGTTAGCGACCCCAGTTTATTCCCATTCACTAATGTTTGAAACCCTCCCATCCCCCCCATCCGACTCCCTCCCCCTCCCAATTTACCCCCACCCCTCCCCCAGCTCTCCCCTCTCCCTCCCTTCCCCACACCTCCCCTTCCCCATGCCCTCCCCTCCCCACAGATCGGTGCCAGCAATACCAAAGCAGGCGGATATGCACATAATCCAAAGTGAATACAAAAATAAACTATTTAAATAACAACCCCACGGAGAAATTAGGAAGTGGTTTAACCCTAAACAAGGAAAGGACCTGTAAGACGCTTTCTGAGCAACAAGAGGCAAGCATTCCCATTTTGTCCGCCACCCCGACATTCCACATCCATGTGTCCTGAGGTAACCATGATATCCAGTCGTAACTGAAGAAAATAGCCAAAATGCATAGCTGATAACCCCTTTGATGTAGCATACATTTATGTCATCCCCACCATTTCACGCATAACTTTTTTCTATAAATGACCGTAAAATGAAATTGCTATGAACTGAGAAAATTTATCCAGCATCCCCCGGTAAAAATCTTATCTCATTGTATTTTGCACCCGCAGTTCTATAGTCCGAACCAGTCAAACCGCTGCCCCGTAAAACGCCATAAACATCTCATAACGATCCAAACCAGCTGAAACAAAATGTGCTGTTTGCCCAGCGCTTACATATCACTTTAAAATATCTGGAATGCCCTAAGGTCACCGGAATAAAATTCTGCTATAATGCCTTTTATGAGAGGTTCCAAGTAGTGAATTTGGAGGAATTCCATAAAACACAATCAATAATACCACGTATCACCGTAATTTATTCAATACAAAGTCGCGATTATTCGTCAGCTGCTGACCAATCCAAAACCAGTCGCTTTGTGCCGACATGAGGCATAGCCGATGATGTCAAGCATTGATGAGCCACAATGATTACCTTTGATTATCATTGGTATGTACCCTTAGTACGGTCAATGCACTTTTATGGTAATGTTGATTGCTACGTTGCCGGTTGATGCACTGTTTATGTCGGCCAACCTGATAACCTGGCGGACTGTTGTCCTGCCCTCACTTCGGTGATTGAATCTCCCGTTTCCAGCCCTCATACGGTTCCCCCATTCAGTTGCTGAAAAACTGTTGGATTCAAGTCCATAATAAAAAAGAAAAATCAGGCCATCTTGTGTTCCTTGTGAGATGATTTGTTGATGATATGTATCTCGTCTAAAACGTGACTATAAATGATGCATCGAGTAAATGAGCAAACGATGAATTTTAACCAGCGCTTTTGTTTTGGGGAAAAGATCCCTCACACCTATCCACCCTCCTGTGTCCAACACCAGACGAGTGGTCTCTTCACTGCTGCCTTGTAATGCTTCTTGAAGGAGAACCAGAGACACACAAATGGATGATGAAGTTCCAATACTTCTGATGAGGAAAACTATTCTACTTCTTGAGAATAGAGATCAAAGTGTATTTGAAGACAATGGAGATCTATTTGAAGGAAACTATCACTGATATGTTCATGAAGAACGAGTCAAAGTTTGCAGCCCAAAGGGAAGGAAATAAGAATACGCATTGGCCTCAAGACTATCTCCTTAGTGGACTCTCAAGCCTCATCAAAGAGAGCATGGGACAATGCACTTCCACCAAGGATCTATGGCTAAATCCATAGGAGGAGATATATCAAAACAAGAAGGAGAAGGGGAAGAAATTGAATACCACCCATCAAGACTACCAAAGGTAAAGAATAATAAAAAACTCTTGGAATGCATTGTTTCTTTAAATGCGGATTTTTGAAACATTTCAAGTGTAGAAGATAAAGAATCAAGTAAATGATAGCACAAAGGAAGATCTTCAAGATATTCCAAATGAAGGAAAAAAATCATGTGTGATGGTAAGTTGGCAAGAAGGAAGATATTAAAGGTAAAGAATCTCCCAAGACTCCTAATTGCAATAATTCAAAGTGTAATGATATTGAATTTTTCTCAAGTGAAGAAAAAAATCTAGAAATAGTTTGTATATAATCAAGTGATAGTTATCCCATGGAAAGAATAGAAGAGGTAACCCATTAGAACTCAAAAGGAAATTAAAGAGGCTCTATACATGTATAGGAGTTGACTATCTTTTATACAATACCCATAATCCATTCTCTAACACTAAGAAGCTCTTAGGAGGAGTCAAAGGTACATCTTGAAGTTAAAGGAATGCCCAAAGAACAAGAAGAGAGTCTCTAAATTCAGGGAAGAAAGCGAAGAAGAGATCACAAGATTCAAAGAATGGAAAAGAAGATACGGAATATAAATGATGAGATTAGGAAAAGTCTTGAAACCATTGTCCATATCAAAACCAAAATTGAAGAATCTAAAGAATAGGAGGAATCCATTGAAGATTCAAATAAATGAAAAGGAAGATTCATGTTGTAAATTAGAATCTGAAATTGTTGACATTAGAAAGAAGGTAGAGAAGCCAAACAAATTCCCCTTGAATAGCCCAAGAATCTTTGACAGACACAAAATTCAAGACCCACCACCACGTGATAAATCAGGTCTTGGTTACAAAGGAGAAGATACATTACGTGTTAAAGAAAGTTTCAAAGAAGCACATGAGGTAAGTCCATCAAAGAAAGAAGACAATGCTACAAAACAACCATATACATTGCCGAAGTTGAAAATTTCAAAAGTACAGCGCGAAGAGTTAATTGCCAGTCATCTTTGTATTACCCAAAGAAGGTGCAGCATTTTCATGGGCATTGCTATTCATGTAATGGATATGGTCACAAATCTTTGAATGCAAAATCTTATGAAGGAAAAATAATGGAAGATTGCATAACACCACAGCGAGGTGCTGGAGATGGGATCAAGTAGGAAACATTGATGTTCACCCGCAACAACAAGTGAGATGCTGGCGCACCAGGTGGATCGGCCACAACCGGTGGAGTGCTGAGAAAACACAAGAAGAAAGTCCATGATGAGGACTCTACACAGCATGGCTTGTGAAGAAGTTGAATGAAGTAGCCAAAGGGATATATATCGAAAAAATATGGATGCTTAGAGATGAATTTCTGAGGAGAAGGGTCATATACAAAAGTGGATGAAGACGAGCAGCCGTGACTGGTGAAATGGAAGCCTTAAGGGAAGTTTAAGTGTGTCATCTACTAAAGCACACGCGAGTCACAATGGTGACAATCATGTGCATATTGACCTTGAATAGGGTCAATGCATAATGAGCTCACAGCAGCGTCGCCAGATATGGTAAATCCTTGGGAAAAAGGCAATGCATGGGTTGCATTTTGATGTGATGGTATAACCTCCTCAGCATGTGGTCCTGGACATTGTTTCATTACAGTGTCCTCGGCTGTTGTTTGCTACATACGGTGAGATCGGGCTACTAACAGTATAATAAAATAAATTTTGGGTGTATGGCACTAACCCAAGAGTATGTGTATTGATGTTGATCTGTTGGGATTAATCATTCTGTGATGATGGTGGTGTACACGGCTGGTGACATCTTATGATGTACCATTGGAAGCATATGTTGATATCATGGTGCATGACATCTTTGCATATGGATTGGGCTACATGTTGAGACATATGGTTGGTGGGTGAGTTGATGAGGTGATCATGTTGTACATCATGGTTTGATCTATGTGTGATGCATGATTGGTACATTTCTAGTACATCAGTAGAGGCTCTTACTGGCAGGATGATTGGCACATGTTTTATGGAGGACTTGGCATACATGTACGGGACTCGTCATTTTGTGGTATTGGTGCATAGTAGTACACTCATATATGGTATTACTTGATTTTCACAACATTGGTATTTGTTTGATACATGATTGTGGCACTTGGTTCATGATGGAGACATATCATGAGTGATATGATGCACATGATTGGCATAATTGGTAGATGCACATGTTGGCACATTGGTAGATGCACATGTTGGCATATGGTGGATACATTTCATGAATGATATGTTTTGGCACATTGTTGATGTACATGGTTGATGTACATGGGTTTTGTGCATGGTGGGCACATTTTGGTACATGATGTACTTGGTGGATATATTGTTCATGATTCTCTATTTCATTGATGACATATGTTTTGTTTCATGATGTATGGTATGGCACAAGTTTGATGCATGAACAAGTCCAAGGATCGTCATATCGTAGCATATTGTTCATCTTGTAGAGAAGATAGGGGGAGACATACCCTTAGGGGGAGTCATTCTTCTTCCCATGATTCTAGGAGGAGATATTTATCAGATGCATACCTAGAAAAGAGCCCTATACTTGAACAAAGAGAACATGGGCAATGGTTATAGGGGGAGTATGTGCGATGTATATTCAGAATTACATCAGAGTGATATCCCTTGTTCAAAAGGGGAGAGATTATTTAGAGGAAGATCAAAGGAATTCATATAGAGGGACCAACCCCAAGGAGATTTCAAGCAAGGGGAGTAGCCCCAAGATGAGAATGGCCCTTTGCCATTCATTTCAAAGGGGGAGAGTTAATCACATTGATGTGATTGATGTTTATTGATGGGGAGAGATAGTCACATTGACTATTGATGTAGAGCATGCCTTATCTACATGTTGACATCAATAACTGGTAATTGGTGTTGACATTAATGTTGGTATTGCCATCAAAGCCAAAGGGGGATATTGTTGGATCATGTTGTGATTGATGCCAATGGTTTGATTGATTGATGTCAAAGGATTGATTGATTGATGATTGATGTAATATAATATGTATTGTCCTTGATGACAATGCATAGATGAAGATGGGTCAATGAGTTTTCATTGATATTATGAAGATGGATCAATGAGTTTTCATTGATACATGATGAAGATGGATCGATGTGGTTTCATTGGTATATGATGCATTGCTGGAAAAATGTATAGATGACTCATTATTGTCTTATCATGATTGATAAGATGCACAAATGGATGAACTCCAAAGAGGTCCCCTTATGGTGAAAGCCCTCACGGGAAGACTCTTTGTGGATTGATTTATCCTTGAAGAATGGTTGGAGGACCTATGCTCTCATTATTTTCTTATCATGATTGATAAGGTGCACAAATGGATGAACTCCAAAGTGGTCCCCTTATGGTGAAATCCCTCATGGGAAGACGCTTTGCAGATTGATTTATCCTAGAAGAATGGTTGGAGGACCCTTGCTCTCATTATTTTCTTATCATGATTGATAAGTTGCAAAAATGGATGAACTCCAAAGTGGTCCCCTTATGGTGAAATCCCTCATAGGAAGACACTTTGCGGAGTAAGAGAACCCATGCTTAATTGTGGAATAATGAGATGAAGGACATTGAATTTGTCATGGAAACCATCCTATATGTATAGTGCTCATCATGCCATTTTCAGTGGTATGCAGAACGCCACATAACTCCTCACGGTTAGAGAGTTATGGCCATGAGAAGTTGGAGACCCCAGGTTTGGGTAATGGACCCAAGTTTGTTTGATGGGTAACGGTATGAGTTATGATATATTTTCCAAAAATACTATTCTATATGGATAGTACATGTAATTCCTTTCTGGTGGTATGTGGAACGTCAAATAAATCCTCACGGTTTGAGAGTTCTGTCCTTACGAAGTTGGAGGACACTCACATGTCATCTAGAAGCCCCAAAAGGTCAAAGTAGCCAAAGTGGTTTAAGGGATTCTAAAAGGTAAATGATAAAGTGAAGGGATGAGTGTACTATAATTCAAAGTGAATACAAAATAAATTATTTAAATAATAAATTTAATGGATAAATTAGAAGTGGGCTAACCCTAAAATAAGGAAAGTGGGGCCAAGTGACCTAGAAGATGTTTTTAAGGAAGCTACTTGGAGAGTATAAATAAGAGGCAAGGCTCTCTCATTTTAATCACACTTGAGCATATTGAATATATATGTGTGTCTGAGGTAACCAAGGATATCTAAGCTGAAATTCTGAGGAAAGGTGAAGAAAAGAAGGCTGAAATGCAAGGAAGGATAAATTCTTTTGATGGTGCTTTCTAAGGTATGTTATTTACAGGTCATCTCACCATTTTTTCTATAAATTTTTTTCTATAATTATTCAGACCTTGAAATTGCTATGACATTGAGAAAACATACCCAAGTATATGTGGTAAATAATTCATCTTATGGGTCGTTGTATTTTTTGAGCTACACGCCGTGGAAAATAGGGTTTTTGGCTAGTACTAAAACTAGTGAAAACAGGTGTTTCGGGTAAAAACATCATAATTTATTCATAACAGATACAAATTTAGTGAAACCAAATGTTTTGGTTAGTGTACAGTCTATAGTATTCCGTGTAATAGTTTCAGGTCATTTAAACAAACATTTTGTGTGGGGCACACTCTACAAGGTCGCTCTCTAGAATAAGCCAGAATTCAAAAAGGTATGCCATTTTTTCTATAACGCCTTTTCTGAGAGGTTCGAAGTAGTACCACCTGGAGGAATTGCATAAAACACATTGAAGAAAATTTAGTATCTGTTTCATATCTTTATTCATTACAAGTACAAAGTTATTATTATTTCAAGTTGGGGTTGTTGACTAGTCCAAAACTAGTCATGGTTGAGACAAGCAATTGATGAGTTGGCACATACATGAGATGTATAGTTGATGATGTTGGTACATATTGATGATTCATTGTTGATGATTATTTGACACATGATTGGTATATACTTGGTACATGGTTGGATGCACTTGTTTATGGTACATGTTGTTTGGCACAGTTTGGTGCATGGTTGATGCACTTGTTTATGTTGACAGCTTGATATTTGTTGAGTATTGTAGCCTCATATCAGTTGGTGCTAAGAATGTAAGATGAGTCTTGCATATAGAGTTGGTGCTCTTGTAAAGTTGTACTCTATTCATTTGTTGCTGAAAAACCCTTGGATTGAAGTCCATAATAAAAAGAAAATTTTTACATACATCTTGTGTTCTTTGTGTTCCTTGTGGAGATGATTTGTTGATGATATGTTGCTTATATGTATTCACATATAATTGATTATAAATGATAGCAATGAGTAATGAGAAAATGTTGAATGTTAACTAAGGAGTTTTTTTGTAAGAGGGAAGTTTTGGGAAAAAGATCCCCACACTCATTCACCCCCCCTCTAAGTGTGGTAGGTGTGTCAGCCAAAGAAATCTAGGAAAAATTGGAGTTTGTTTATGAGGATATAGAGAATTCAGGTAAGCCAAACTACATACCTATATAAATCAGTTTGAAAATATGAAAATGAAAGAATAAGAGAACATTTTGGATACCTTCATAGGGTATATGAAGTGGTTAATTCAATCAGAGAAGCAGGAGAAGAAATTACAGATAAGCCCATTGTGAAAAATATACTAAGGTAATTACCTATGAGATATGATGCCAAGATTTATACAAATGAAGATAGGTTTGATCTTGACAGACTCACAGTTGATCAGCTTCATGAAATTTTTACAGCATGTGAAATCAGAACATGGAATGATAAGTCATCAAAAATATAAACAACCTTTACAACATCTAAAACAAAGATGAGGTAGGAGAAAAATACCAATGATGAGCTATCAGATATATCTGATGAGGAAATTGCCAACTTCATAAAGAAACTCAAGAAAGGGACAAGGAAATACAAAGGAACGATTCCTCTAATATGTTTCAATTGTGGTAAAATTGGACACTTTCCCAACAAATGTCCCCATCCTAAGAAGGAGGAAAGTGATGATGAAAGAACCTTAAAAAATCAGAAGAAAAGAAACAGTAATAATAAAAAGAAGTTCTACAAGAAAAACAAAAAGTTCTTTACCCAAAAATATAGTAGCTCATCATAAGAAAATGAAGAAGATGAAATAGAGCTTCTATTTATGGGAATAAAAAATCAATATGATAAACATTCAGAAGATGAAGAATAAGTGAACTTCAAAGAAAAAATCCTTAGTGTAATTGAAGAACTAAGAAAACTAAAAAAACAAAACAGAGTACTAAGGGAAGAGCTTCTAGAGATTAAAGAAGCTACTAAATCAAGAGAAAGGGATGTTTCCAAAACCATCAAAGATTTAGAACAAACCATCAGTAATTTGAAGTCCTAGCTACTTGAAGCTAATAAAATTGAAGAAGTCATTTTACAACAACTTAATGATAAAAAACAAGTATGTGAGAAACTAGAAGCTGAAATTAAGCTGCAAAAAAGTGAAATTGAGAAAGAAAAGAAGGGATAACAATTTATAAATAGTTCAAAGATCTTGGATGAAATTCTCAGTAGTCAAAGGTCACCAAACAACAAGATTGGTTTGGGATACACTCAAGACTCAACTTCTACATCACAAGGATATGTCAAGAAACAAATCAGTTACGCAGATGCTCTGAAAAACTCATTAAGAAAAGAAGATAATAAAGCAAAGATGATACCATTAAAAATTGTTACACATAAATGGAAATCAATACTCCCTACTAGAGTAAAATATGACAAGAAAAATACAATCATCGGAAGGAATTCCCATAAATATCTATTTATTGGATATTGTTACCCTTGCAATAATTTTGGACATAAGGCAGTACACTGAAAATCTTATGGACAAAACAATCGTAGAAATATCCAAATATATAAGAACAATAAGTACAATACATAGAAGAGAAACTATAACTCATTTTCTCCTTTGCAATACTTCAATAGTGAATGCCAAAAATGCAACAACTATCGTCATAAAACCAGTGAATGCAGATTTCCAAAATATGATAAAAAGACAAATATTTCCCATAATAAAAAAGAATGGAAGAAAAAGAAAACAGAGTGCAATGCAACCTTATATGAAAGAAATCAAGGATGTCAATGGTATATAGATAGTGGATGTTCCAAACACATGACTGGAGATCAAAGTAAATTTATCAATTTAAATAAGAAAGGAAAAGGAAAAGTAACTTTTGGAGATAACTTGTCAGCCAAGATACTGGGAAAAGTCACTAATAGTTTAGGAAATAATAAAATCAAAGAAGAAGATGTACTTCTGGTAGAAAATATCAAACCAAATCTCCTAAGTGTAAGTCAAACATGTGATTAGGGTCACATACTTACTTTTGTTTCTCAGAAATGTGAGATCAGAAAAAGGACACTGAAAAGCTAGTGGCAGTTGCACCAAGAACATCTATCAATGTGTACATCCTTAATATAGACGACGAATAAAAATGTTGTTTAATCCAAGTAGATGAAAGTTGGCTATGGAATAGAAGGTTGGGACATTTAATCTTTAACAACTTGATCAAATCCAATGAGAAAAAGGTAGTTAGGGACCTGCCAAAAGTGATTAAGTCATTAGATTCTATTTGTAAACATTGTCAAATAGGAAAGAAAACAAGAGTTAGGTTCAAAACAAAAGAGAATTCCACAATAAAACCATTAGAGATTATTCACATAGATCTATGTGGACTAGCCAAAACCAAAAGTACTTCTGGTGAAAAATATTTTATGTTGATTGTTGATTATGACACAAGATTGACCTAGGTATTCTTTCTAAAAGAGAAATCAGAAGCCTTTGAGAAATTTAAAACATACACAACCCTTGTAGAAAATGAAACAGATCTCAAAATTAAATGTCTGAGATCAGATAATGGAGGAGAAATCACCTCTAAATATTTTATTCAATTCTATGAAAATCATGGTATCAAAAGATAGTTTTCATCTCCTAGGACTCCTCAACAAAATGGAGTGGTAGAAAGGAAAAACAGAGCAGTTAAAGAAGCTGCAAGAACCATGCTAAATGAAGCCAAGCTTCTAGAAAAACAATGGAGATATGCAATCTACACAATAGTCCACATACTTAATAGAGCTTAGTTGAGACCCAACCATGATAAAACCCCTTATGAACTATGGTTTGGAAGGCCAACATCTGCAAAACAATTTAGAACTTTTGGAAGTAAATGTTACATAAAGAATGATGAAGATAACCTAGGAAAGTTTCATCCAAGATCTGATGAAGGAATATTCTTAGGATATTCATATAATAAGAAAGCATATAGATGTTATAATCTTAGACTACTAAAGATAGTGGAAAGTGTTAGAAATAATATATGTGCTCGTTTAACCAAAAACAATATAGAAATATTGTCACCTAACCATAGGCCGAAGCCACCCCCAAGCACCTTAACCTTGACATAGAATGATTCTGGAAGCAAAACCTAGGCATAATAGCCAATCAATGTAACGTACCTCTCTCCAGAGAAATTATACAAGGTATAAATTCCAAACCATAACCAATAGAAATTCCAAGCCTAAACCAAGAATAAAGATTACAGTAGCTACAACTACAACTACTCTCCAGACTTGTGCACTTACCCAGTTTCTGTAGTGCACACTTGTACATTTTTGTAATTGTGAGCCGTGTGTAACAAATGAGATCTAGATTCTTGTATTTATACTGTTTTTCCTAAGATGTCTGGGCCAACTTCTCATTCTAGAGGCTAAACACTTAATATTAAATATTTCCTTGAGACAACTTGTCTTCTAGGGTTATGTTCAATGCTTTAGGGTTTCTTCTTGCTTCTCAAATATTATATTCTCGTCAAGGTTACACATGGAGGTAAATACCTCTCGTAGCTACCATAATATCAAAACTTCCTCCTAGGTACAAAAGTATTGAAGGAAATGGTCTTGAGCACAAACATACCATTGAACATATAGCATCATCATAGTCGTACATACTATCTCATGATTAGATCACGAGCACCATCATCACTATCATTTGATAGCATCCACTGCATCATCTCTCGAAGCCATACTCCATCTGGGTAATTAGGCATTGTAACATCCCGGTTCTAACCCTTATGAACTATAATGTATTATTTAAATATGACTTAGGATGGTGATTTGGTAAATTTGAGAAGGGGCCAGAGTGCCTCAGAAATGTAATACTTCATATACTTTAATAAAATACACTGCTGGATGGAAGACTGACAAGGAAAAAAGAGATAGAGGGATATGATTCCATGAGAGAGGGGGCTTGAGGGGCTAAGTCTTATTATTATTATTTTATTTACCCATAATTGATTTTATGGAGAAAAGGGGGTTACATGAGCTTCTTGGGGGAGGCCATGTGGTTCATGATTTTCAAGTAATTATATAAACCCATCTTTGGTTTGGGTGGGGGCTTGCTTGTCCACTTGTTCTTATTCTTTCATTTCTACACCTTTTCCACTCTTCATTTTTGAGAGCCTCACTCTTTCTGCATTTGTATTCTCTTGGTCTGAGCATGGATATGAATGACGACATGAGGGTGGCTTGGAGTGAAGTTAGGGGATCGTTCTTCCCTTGGTTTGTCCTCTTCTCATTGGTTCTTCTTTCTCTTCACTCACTACCGCTAGTTTGTGTGCTCTTGGGCTGAGCATGGAAATGGATGGAAGTGAGAGGATATTCATCGTTGAATGGATGTAATGATTTACTAATCATTCCAGGAGGGAATGGATGTCTGTGTGCATGAACTTGATGGCATTTCAGATGGAACTGTCCACAACTGAGAGTCCTTGGAATTTTTAGTAGGGAGATTTCCTAACCAGTACCACTGGATCCCTGGAGAAAAATGGAACAACCTCATGGACTGCATGGTAGAGAAAGGTGTTAATTTCTTAGAGTTGTGCAGGCTGAGGGGGAAAGAGAGCTATAAATTATGATTTATGTGAGGTTAGGAAACCTGAGAGCTACTTAGCCAACTACTGTGTATTTAAACTTGGCCTAGGACCCATCCTTGTGGATTCATAGCCCTGGCTCGCGGGTGACCTGTTGTTGAGAGTAAATGAACAACAATGTCTATGGTTGGGAGGAACGTCCTCGGTCTACAATTAGTTGGTGAATGTTTACTTGCAAAGATGAGTGCTCTCTGTGTTTTCTGTTTAATGTATTCCGCTGTGTATTTAATTATCTCTGAGATATGTATTCTAATGTGCATGTCTATTGGTTATTTGTTGTGCATGACACATTGTTTATATATTCTATGCTATGACATGGATCTTGTCTTATGCATGTGGTGTGCATGCTTCTAACATTATTGAGAAGTCCTTTGTTTTCAAATTTGGATTAAAGATCTGATTCTTGGGGCTGCAACGTGCCTAGCCTGCGGGTGGTTGGGTGTGTTGCATCCTGTTTAAGGTAACGTAGCCCGGCCTGAGGGTGGGCGGGTATGCTACAAAATGGTATCAGAGCTTCTAGTTGAAATACCGGACCAGTATGGTCCAGATATGTTGGTCAGAGTCTCGTGGTTGAGATAGATTTATGACCTTGAAGTCGAAAATCTCAAGAGGAATGGCATTGCAGATTCCGCATAGAAGCTAAAATGTCGGAGATCCTTTTTAGAGGGTTTGAAGGATCGTGATCATCCTCTTCGAATTCAGGAGTGATTGCCATTATGGGATCAAGAGAGATATGGATCCTTGGATCGGAGGGTCGGTGAGTAGGAGTCATCCGATGAAGGCAAAACTAGAATTTTGGAAAGGTTAATTCCCAGTTGTCAGATCTAGATGGTTGATCGTCAGTTGTCGATCGAGGCCAAGAGAGAAGGGTAATACTTCGTAAATTCATCGCTTTGGTGATCTTGGTAGGCATGCAAAGATTGAACTGTCAAAGTCCAGAATCCTAAAGTCTCATTGACCATTAGATGGAGCGGTGGATTTCGGGAGTATTTAGGAGCATCAGATCTAGCAAGTATTCAGAGTATGGGGGTCGTCTGGAGTGAGAAACCCCGAAGTCGAATCCAAAGTTAATCGCAGTCATCGGCTGTGGGAGGAGTGTGAGCCATCGATTTTAGTTTGTCATTTGGGAGAAATGAAAGTTTTTTAGAGTGGAAACTCCTGAAGTCCTGAAGCTCGAAGAGTCGAAGTGATGGGGCATGATGACGTCACCTAGAGGTGATGTGGATCATGGAATTCCCGAAGTGACATGGCTTGTAGATGTCATTGGGATGGCGTGGACACATGAGATGTGTGACACATGTTAGTAATTTTTGAGCATATGAAGTATTGAAATTTCAGTTAGAACATGACATGTGTCACCCGCCCGATTGGGCCACGTGTCTGCTTTTAGTATTTCACCATGTGGTGACAGATCGTGTAGTTCGAAGACTAGGCATTTCAGAGGAAAATATGTGACAGTTGGCATTGGGTAGAGAACTCTTGAAGAGACAAAATGATTCACAATCGTTGATCTATGAGAGACACGCGTCGATGGATCATCGACTCCGGGTGAAAGCACTCTAGAAGAAAGTGAAGGCAAAGAGTTTGAAACTCCTGAACCCTGAAGAGTCAAAGCGATTCATAGTTGTTGATCTGCGGGAGGAAACGCATCGAAAAATCATGAACCTCTAGGTAAAAGTGTTCCAAGAGGAAGCAAGCAGAAAAATTTGAGACTTTCGAAGGCCAAAGTCCCGAAGTGGACTAGAGTCGTTGATTTGAGGAGGATGTGTGGCGCCTAATTCTGAACTTCAGGTACACAGTACTCTGGGGGAAAGCGGAGGTTGAAAGTTGAAACTTTTGAAGTGCAGAGTTCTGAGGTGGATCTCGATCGTTGATCATGAATGAGGATGAGGACCGTTGATCGGGTCCTGGTTGAAGGTTCCAAAGTTCTAAAGTCCCAAAGCTCTGGATAAGCATTTTTTTCAGCTAAGCGCAAGGTCATGGTCATGGTCATGGTCACATGCAGTTGAGAGTTGAGGGAAGAAGGGATAATGGCTAAATTGGTTGTTTCGAGATAGAAAATTTCCAAGAAGGATTGAGCCGCGGTTTCTAGCCGTGGTCACGTGGAACTTGGTTTGAAGGAAGCACCTTTGCAGTTTTCGATTTTCTTTATCAGCTCAGGGGTCTAAAAGTGGTTTTTCAGGGAGACCTAACTTTCAACTCTGATATTCGTTTGGGGAGATATTTTAGTGGTTGGAAAGATGATTCAGAGGAGAATGACTTGGAACCATTCTATTTTTGGATAAATGTTACAATTGATATAATTTTCTTCTTAAATTAAACAAAAAATGTACCTATAAATGTAATTGACAATTTTTGTATGATATGTATAATTCTAACCAGATGATTACTTGCAGGTTTTGCAGGATTAGAGGTATAACCAGATCAATTCAAGAAAAAGATCATATGTTAGGTTCATTGAACTGTAATGTCCCCCACCTCTTGATGAAGAGGTTTGGGAAGACTTAGTGGTCTAGGCATCCCCACTAGACCATAGTCTCACACAAAGAGGAAAAGTTAAATAAACTAATGTTATATTTTTAAGTTGACTTAGTGAAAGGGTAAAAAGAGTTAAAAGGGTAAATCAATGAAGGAATAGAAGCGATGGAGGTTGAGTTAGGAGTTAAACCTAGGGGTTAACTTAACTCAACAGGGAAACGAAAAAAAGTATAAAGAGAAGGCTAGGGCGCACCTCTCATTTCATCTTGGATATTTGGTATTTTCTTGTTGACACTCTTGAGCATACAGTTTTGAGGGTTTTGATATTACAAACCCTAGAAAACAACTCAGTGATGAAGCATCCCACTCACTTGTTCCAAGCTTGGTCTCGGTGATGGAATACTCCACCCACACCATTATACATCCTTCATCTATTCAGGAAGATCAACATGTCCGTACTAGTTAGGGTTTTGTAGCAGGGGCACACCATTTGTTGAAGAGAAGTTTGATCCATCCTATTGAGGAAGGATTGGGATATTTCAGAATTAGGGTTTTTCTTGGAGGCCCTTTCTCATCATTTTGGAGGCTTCTTTGAGGAGTTATCACATTCCTATCATTTTCTGCAAGCTGGGACGATTTTGGGAGGTAGAGGACGATTTGGTGATTCAGTGTTTTTCAGATCTAGGAGACCATAGCCCAGATCTGACCTTGGAACTTCTCTTAGGGGTTTGTGACTACCCGATCTATCATCCTAGAGAGTTTGAGTGGATTCAGAGCCCTTGTTAGGCTAGGTCGAATTATTGGACATATTCAGGGTTTCAGGAGGGCTGTACCAGTTTGGGGTTTCTACAGTTTGAAGATGAGGCTTTAGTGTTTGAGCTCCATACTTTAGGAGGAGGATATCATTGCACTAATCTATCACTGGGAGAATTTTAGCATCATTTGGGGGTCTTCATCTTCAGTGGTGTCGAACCCTTGGTCTCCATTGTCTTCAACAGGCCATACCAGTAGCTTGAGGGTTAGGCTAAACCCTAGTTTTGTAGTGGAGGATTCATATTCTATTGCAGCCTTTGGGAGGCTTGACCTGTATCTCCGGGAGAATTTTGTATGTAGCTATTATTATTGTCTTGAAGCCATCTGAATCTATTCCATATCTGCTTCTCTATTTGTATCAGGTGCTTGCTTTCTTATAATAAAGTTCATATCTTGTTTGTGGTTCCTATCTGGTGTATTGTTAAAGATCTTCATATGTTGCAATGATTCTTGTATAAACTGTGGCTGAATAACATGAATAAAACCTAAGGCCTAAATTTTCATGGCCAACCTACATACACAATAGTTAATAATCAAATCAATGGTTTATTAGTGTTTCCAAGCAAAAAAAAAATGGCTTGGGAACATTACAGTGGTACTAGAGCTCTGATCCTCCCATCTTATGAGGATTAGCACATGCAGAGGTACATCAGTATCTATATGGGCCGAAAGAATAAGAAGACCAGTTAAACAAAAGCCGATATGGAAAGTTCAGGTGATGAATGTGAGCCACAGGGATTGGCTTACTTGGCAACTGAATTCCATAAAACCCTAAACCTTACAGAAATCAACCTAGTCCATCACTTATAGGAAATCTAGGAGACAAATCGGAAGGGAAAAATCAAAATCACTGAGACCTTGAATAAGGTAGATGGGAATATGAGGAAGATTGATGAGAACCAAACTCGGATAACCTAGCCATTGATGTAGATAACTCATCAAGGGAAAGACCCTGAGACGTATGGAGGCAGAGAGGTTGGTGGATCCCATGGAGGAAATAGGTATAATCCAAAAAAAAATTCTATGTTCGAGGGAAGCCATGGAGGGGGTACCTCACATGGACAGATGGGTAGCAGGGCTAACTCTAGACCATATTTGCCCACATTCATAGATGAACAAGTACAACAGGAGAAGGTAGATGACTTTGTTGAGTAGATGGCACAGTGTACCAGGGAGTACCATGAATTGGATATGATAATTCAGAGGCATATGTCCTTGGATCAACACTGCCAACTCAAGTTTAGAAACAAGCCCAGGCTGAACCACAGGAGCAATTATGAGTTTGAATGAAGAGAAGGGAAGATGGAAATCCCATATTTTGATAGTACGACCAAGATGACAACGCAAGCATGGGTACAGAAGCTGGACACTTATCTGCAAATTAATCCCATGAGGAAGATGGAAGCCATCAAATTTTCCACTATGTACTTGGATGGAAAATCTCATGATTGGTGGTATCATGGACTCACCACACTAGGACACAATCAGATAGTGACCTACATAGAGTTCACTCAGAGACTCATTGACAGATTTGATTAGGGGGATCTTGAGTTGCACTTCCTGGAGCTCACACAACTAAAGAACAAAGGAGAAACAAAGGTATACATTGAATAATTCCAGAGGCTAGCAGTCATGGTGCAGGATATATCACCAACCAGACTCATGATGCTCTTCACTGAAGGGTTTATGGAACCCTTGAAGGGTTGGGTAAAGGATTTTAAGCCTACCAACCTACAGGATGCTATTTGGAGGACGAGGGAACTAGGACTAGCTACCAAACCGAAATTTGTGCCTACACCACATCTTAACACCGGAGGAAGAGACCAGAGACCTCTAATGAACTTGAAGGATGTGACCTAAGGGGGTTTGAAAGGGGTCGTGGAAGAATGGATGAGAACACCAAGAGGGAACTAAGAAGGAAACAACTTTGCTTCACTTGCAAAGAGCCATGAAACCCATCACACAAGTGCATGGGCCATGGCCAAGTGCACTACATAGTGGTGACTTCAGACAATGAGGAAGAGGAAGATTTTGTCCAAATACAAAACATGGAGGCCGAAACCACAAAGACAACAGAGAAGGAGATCAAAGGACATGAAAGTACGACTGAGGGGAAACCCACCTTGTCATGTATCAATGGGGTGCCCAAATATAACACCTTCAGGATGAGAGGAGTCTTGCAAGGGAAGAAGGTATCAATATTGATTGATGGGGGAGCTTATCACAACTTCACTAACTCAAGATTGTTGTGGAGCAGTCATATACCCACGGTTTTATTTGAAGGGTTCAAGGTGGAGGTAGCAAGTGGAAGCACTATTCGTTGTGACTGTTAGATTCTGGGTATGAAGCTTACATTGGGTAGGAAAGAGATAATGCAGGATGTCTATGTGATGGACCTTCTGGACAATAACATAATCCTTGGAGTTCAACGGATTAGTATATTGGGGCCTATCACCACCAACTACAAGACCATGGAGATGTCTTTTATAGAGGAGGGTGGACGAAAGGTAGTGCTCCGAGGCATGACAAGTAATTCTGCCAAGGTAGTTATGGCCAAGAGGATGGAAGTCGTCTTCAGGAGAGAGGAGATAGTGTATGCAGCTGAATGTAGGATTTCAGAACGTGTGGACGAGCAGGGTAAGGTCCACTACACTCCATAAATCCAAGAGATCATTGACAAACATAGCAAAGTGTTTGGATTGAATCCTCTGGGGGTGCCACCAGACCGGGGGTTTGAGCACATCATTGAGTTAGAGGAAAGAGCTAAACCAGTCATCACCACACCATACAAGCATTCGAAGAAGTATAAAGACGATATAGAGAAAGCCATCAAAGATATTTTAGACATGGGGCACATCAGGCCGAGCTCTAGCCCTTTTGATTCTTTAGTAGTGCTGGTCAAGAAAAAAGATGGAACTATGCACATGTGCATTGAATTCTGGGTTTTGAATAAAAAGACAATAAAAACAGGTATCCTATACCAAGGATTGAGGACTTGCTGGACGAATTGCATGGGGCTGTCTTTTTCACAAAAATTGACCTATGCTCTAGCTACCATCAAATCAAGATGAGGGAGGAGGACATCCCAAAAACTGCTTTCAGGTGTCATTATGGTCATTATGAGTTCTTGGTGATGCCCTTCGGGTTAACCAATGCCCCAACCACGTTCCAATCTTGTATGAACCATGTCTTCAACAAGCATATAAGGAAGCATCTTTTGGTATTTTTTGATGATTTGCTCATTTATAGAAGGATGTGGGAGGAACACCTTAAACATGTGGATCAAATTTTATCTATCATGGAGAAGAAGTCACTTTATTATAAAGAGTCCAAATGTGATTTTGGAATGACGAAGGTTCTTTACTTGGGAAACAATATCAAAGAAAAATGGGTACAAGTACATCAAGAGAAAATTGAATCCATTATGGAGTAGCCTACTCCTAAGACACTCATAGAATTAAGGGGATTTCTAGGCATGTGCACTTATTACATGAAATTTGTCAAAGGGTTCTCTCAGCTATGTGCACCCTTGACCGATTTGACTAAGAAGGGTGCCTTCAAATGGACTGAGGAGGCTCAATTCACATTTGACAAGATGAAAAAGGTGATGATCATGTGCCCTGTCTTAGCCCTACCAGATTTCAGCCAACCTTTTACCTTGGAATGTGATGCTTCAAGAGAAGGTATAGGGGTCGTACTGATGCAGAACAAACACCCTCTTGCCTATGAGAGCCAAAAACTCAGGGGACCTGAGCTACTTTACAACATTTATGACAAAGAAATGTTGTCTATCATGCATGCTCTGGACAAATTCAGGAAATACCTCGTAGGTGCACGATTTGTGGTTAGATCAAACCATAAAATTCTTAAGTACCTATTGGAGCAAAAGGAATTAAATGAAAGGAAGCATAAATGGGTAAGCAGAATACAGGCCTATGACTTTGACATTGAATTTGTCAAAGGGAAGAACAACATGGTGGCTGATGCATTGTCCAGGAGGCCATCCATTTATGCCATGACAAATGTGTCTGTTGATTGGAAGTACCACTTGGTGATGGAGTATGCAAGGGATCAGTTCGCTTGTCAGCTGATCAAAATCTGGACCAGGGGTCAAAATTTAGCTCAAAAATCAAGGATCTCAGAATTGCCTCAAAAGAAACGGGTGCATAGCCCTTGTCGTCACGAACCCAACACAACTCGTTTGGGTTCAAACAGACGTCGAATGAGAGAGATATCGTGTTCTGTTCGAATTGTCAAATAGGGGAAAAAAAATTGCTGACTGTACAGTCCATACAGTTGACGTGGCAGAGGTCGTACGATGACGTGGAACATTCATACGCTGAGGTGGTAGATGGTGATGTGGCATTCATTTATTGGCAGATTTGGGTGAATCACGATGTGACATGTGGCATCATTTTGGTAAATGGTGTGGTGCCACGTGGCCTAGTCATGGGCTGCCACGTGGCACCGTTGTAATTGGTTGTTAGTTCAAAATATTATGGAGTCCGTGGGGATCAAACCCCAGACCTCCTACACCGGTCAAAGATTTAACAAAGTCTGACCAACCAACGCGCCACAATATGTGTCTTGTTATATATATGGGTTAAAATATATTTGAATTTATGTGTGGTTTGGCACTGGGGTCGGGCTAGGGCTTAGCCCCAGCCCTCAATTTTATGTGTTTTGATATGTGACCACACACGGAGTTATGAACGCATTTCCAATGGTTTTTAAAGCTCACAGTCTTGTGTATCATAGCATATGACCAACCACGGAGCTTTGGCGCGAGTTTGGTAATTTTAAACGGATAGCCCATGGTTTTCTGGTGCTTACTCATATGCCCATGGCTTTGGCAGTTAGGGGCTGGGCGCGACCTAACCGTTTGACAGTTTGACCATTTTTGCGGTTACACGCGTGTGCTAGGTTGGCCACACAGAGGTGCGTTTTGGCGAACTAGAGACAACAAGCTTGAAGGAGGGAAATGGCAGGAGGCCTATCTTCTTCATTTTTTGGCCAAATGAGGTGCCGAAAAAGCCCAGCTAGGGATTTTTGGACATTCTGAATCCATTGGCACTATTTTAAAAGACATTTGAAGACTTCTTTTGCAGTTTTTTCACCATTGAAGTTTCGGGAAGCTCCAAGGAGCTTGAAGCCCTCATTGTTTGAGGTCATGCTCAGATGAGCCCATGTCTGTTTTCTGTGATTGAATAATCATTTTTGGCTAATTGATATGCTATGAACACTTTGGGATAGGTTTCAGATCCATTTGAGGACTTTTACAGGTGTTTTTTCCACAGTGAAGCTCAGGGAAACTTAAGGCCACATGTAGAAGAGGTCATGCTTGGATGAGCCATGATCCGTTTTCAGAGTTTTATTAGTCATTTTTGGGGTTTTTATGTATTCTGAACCCTATGGTAGAGTCAGAATTTCCATTGGAATTGAGAAGCAACTTGTAAAAGAATATTTGACAAATTAATCCCAAAGAGCCAAGTCCATTGATGGAGGCTCAAGCAGATGTAGCCCAGAGAGGGGTGAACTCCTTTATCATCTTGTTTATGTTATGAGTTTGATGGTTTATCTGCTGCAAGTTATGTTGCTGTGTATTTATTTAAATTACATATTTAACCATTTAAAAGAACATTTCCTCACACATGAACATTTAAAAGAAGATGCATAAACGTGGCACATAATTTATCTTGCATATTTTAACACATAGAGCAAGGTCCTGTAAAGTTTATTTTAATGAAGTAGAGGGTGCTTGCATAGAATAACAATTCATCCCACTATTTTCAGATCAGGTGGTATCAGAGCATAGTTTGTTTTGCTCATGTGATTGCCATTGATAGCTTGAGATTTAGCTGTTGGTATTATTGTGCAAGTTTTGTGTTGAAGTTTGATATCTTGCAAGGATGGAGGAAGCTTCAAGCATTTGTAGTTCTCATACATCTTCATTATCCAAGTTCTTTGACAAAGAGATGTTGAAGGAATTTCTAACCATGAGAGATGTGGGAAGATAGAAAGGAGATCATTTCCCTTGAAGAGTAGTTGATGGCCATGAAGGAGGAGAAATACCAGCTTCTTGAAAAGTTGTATGAGATGGAGATTCAACTTCATGAGGCAAAGGAAACCCTTACCAAGTACATGCATGAACATAAGGTATGTAATGTTAGTTTATCTTCAAATTCATCTCAAGATTAATGTTTTGGTGATTTTGAAAATCACACAAGAGGAATAGGGTCCAAGTTATTGTTAAAAATGGGCTATGAAGGTAAAGGATTAGGCAAGCATGAACAAGGCATTGTTGAGCCTATTGTTATTGAAGAGAGGCCCAAGTATTGTGGTCTTGGATATGAACGAAGAGATGGAGCAAATTCCAAAGTTGAGGAGACAAGGGAAAAAGTTCCAAGAACACATTTTGTTTCAAGTTCACCTCTTCAAGAAGGCTATAAAGGTGAAAGTTCAAGAACTTTTGTTGCAAGTTCAACCCCTCCAACATGCAAAGCTTGTGTTCAAGATGAATGCAAATGTATGAAACAAAAGAGTTGTGACAGCCATGAGGACACGAACACTGTTGTTGGTCTTCAAAGGAGAGCTTGTAACTCTTCAAATTCACCTCCTCAAAGAGGCGATAAAGGTGAATGTTCAAAGTATAATTCTGCCTATCATTCAGTTGCTTTTGATTATGTTAAGCATGATAAATTTGCATGTAAAAATGGAAGAAAAAATCCATGTACATATTGTGGTTTATATAACCATCATGTTTCAAAATGTTGGAAAAAATTGACCACTTTCAGGAAACTTTATAAGCAAAGACAACTTGAAAAGAGGATGCAAAAGATTTTCACTCATTGCCAGAAGCGGGGTCATCTCATTGACCAATGTTGGACATTGCATCCAACCACTCATCCACAGCACAAGAAGCAGATGGATAAAGAGATTGGCAAGAATGGAAGAGGAGATTCCATCATCGATGTGAGTCAAGATGATTCACAAGAGGATGATTTTCAGTAGAAAAAGTCACCATTGAGTTGGCTTGGTAAGAAATGGTTGGATTTCTTGAACAAGTAAGGCTTGCATTTTTCTGTTGTAGATGCATATTTCAGCCTTATGTATGCATTTATGTTGAAAGCATGACAAGTTGCAATAGTTTATCACAACTTGTATGATGCAAGTTGCATGTGAATGAAATTCATTTGAAGGCATTCTTGTTGTTGCACAACTTCTCCAGGAGGATGTAAAAGATGGGTATGATGTTCACTTGTTACAGACATATATCTTTTTCATATTCAGCTCTTATGTACCCACATGTTTTTGGTTTATGTACTTATGTTTGTACTTGAAGGAGAGTTGAAGAGTCATGCACATACATGTGTTTTTGTGTATGTGTAAGCAATGAACCTGGTGATAATTCATCATGAATGGCTCATGATTGTAACATGATTGTGTATCATGAATGTCAACTTGTCAGTTTGGGAAGGTCGAGATGTTTCAAATGAGTCTCGACTTGTGTCAATGTTTTCTTGACGACTATGTTGTGTCGATCATGTTTTTCGACTTGTGTTTAGTCGATGGTGTTTGTTGGCTTGTAAGTTGATTTTGAGTACACCAAGATGTAGGAAAACGCCATGTGCTTTGATGAAGTACAAGATGCGATCATTTGCTTGAAGAGAAAAAAGACTTTGTTGGCATCATTTTCAGTCTTGTATAAATTTGTTTTCAAGATTGATGGTTTTTTTTGGTTTGTGACAAGATGTCACAGGAAAGTTTTTGCAGCCATTGTTGAGCGAAATCTGTTGACGTCAAAGAGTTCACAAGAGGGAATTGATTCTCAGTGGGAAGGTTGGCAGTCTTCCAAGAACAAAGAGAATAGTGGGTCAGTAGCAGCCATAGAACAGTGGTTGAGGGACATATCCAGTTGCAGTGCAAGGCATGTCAAGGTATCTAGGTGATTGTCGAAAAGACTTTTCAAGTAGAATCAATTGATAGAACTTGGAAGCAGAAGAGTATTGAAGCTCATACAAATAATCCTAAGATTTTGTGGGTCCAAAATCCTTTCAGTGGGAAGGTGTGATCAAAATCTGGACCAGGGGTCAAAATTTAGCTCAAAAATCAAGGTTCTCGAAATTGCCTCAAAACAAACAGGTGCGTAGCCCTCGTCGTCACGAACCCAACTCAACTCATTTGGGTTCAAACATATGTCACATGAGAGAGATATTGTGTTCTGTTCGAATCGTCAAACAGGGAAAAAAAATTTGCTGACTGTACAGTCCGTACAACTGACGTGGCAGAGGCCATACGATGATGTGGCACGTCCATATGCTGAGGTGGTAGATGGTTATGTGGCATTCATTTATTGACAGATTTGGGTGAATCATGATGTGACACATGGCATCATTTCTGTAAATGGTGTGGTGCCACGTGGCCCAGTCATGGGGTGCCACATGGCACCGTTGTAATTGGTTGTTAGTTCAAAATATTATGGAGTCCGTGGGGATTGAACCCCGGACCTCCTCCACTGGTCAAATCTTTAACAAATTCTGACCAACCAACGCGCCACAATATGTGTCTTGTTATATATATGGGTTAAAATATATTTGAATTTATGTGTGGTTTGGCGTGAGGGTCGGGATGGGGCTTAGCCCCAGCCCCAGATTTTATGTGTTTTGATATGTGACCACACATGGAGTTATGTGCACATTTCCAATGGTTTTTAAAGCCTACGATCTTGTGTATCATATCATATGAACGACCACGGAGCTTTGGTGCGAGTTTGGTAATTTTAAACAGATAGCCCATGGTTTTCAGGTGCTTACTCATATGCCCATGGCTTTGGCAGTTAGGGGCTGGGCGTGCCCTAACCATTCGATAGTTTGACCATTTTTGTGGTTACGCATGTGTGCTAGGTTTTATCATGATTTGGAGTGCGTGTGCTAGGTTGGCCACACAGAGGTGCGTTTTGGCGAACTAGAGACAACAAGCTTGAAGGAGGGAAATGGCAGGAGGCCTATCTTCTTCATTTTTTGGCCAAATGAGGTGCTGAAAAAGCCCATCTAGGGGTTTTTGGACGTTTTGAATCCATTGGAACTATTTTAAAAGCCATTTGAAGACTTATTTTGTAGGTTTTTCACCAGTGAAGTTTTGGGAAGCTCCAGGGAGCTTGAAGCCCTCATTGTTTGAGGTCATGCTTAGATGAGTCCATGTCTGTTTTCTATGACTGAATAATCATTTTTGGCTAATTGATATGATATGAACACTTTGGGATAGGTTTCACATCAATTTGAGGAATTTTACATGTGTATTTTCCACAGTGAAGCTCAGGGAAGCTTAAGGCCACATGTAGAAGAGGTCATGCCCGGATGAGCCATGATCTGTTTTCAAAGTTTTATTAGTCATTTTGGGGGTTTTTATGTATTATGAACCCAATGGTACAATCATAATTTACATTGGATTTGAGAAGCATCTTGTAAAAGAATATATGACAAATTAATCCCAAAGAGCAAAGTCCATTGATGGAGGCTCAAGGAGATGTAGCCCAGAGAGGGGTGAACTCCTTTATCATCTTGTTTATGTTGTGAGTTTGATGGTTTATCTACTGCAAGTTATGTTGTTGTGTATTTATTTAAAGTACATATTTAACCATTTAAAAGAACATTTCCTCACACATGAACATTTAAAAGCAGATGCATAAACTTGGCACATAATTTATCTTGCATATTTTAACACATGGAGCAAGGTCCTGTAAAGTTTATTTTAATGAAGTAGAGGGTGCTTGCATAGCATAACAAGTCAACCCACTATTTTCAGATAAGCTAATGAATGGGAAAGTACAGGACGATAACTTCTTTATCTAATGTCCCCCAGCTCTTGATGAATAGGTTTGGGAAGACTTAGTGGTCTAGGCATACCCACTAGACCATAGTCTCACATGAAGGGGAAAATTCAACCAAACTAATGTTATATTTTTAAGTTGACATAGTGAAAAGGTAAAAAGAGTTAAAATGGTAACTCAATGAAGGAATACAATCATTGGATTTTGAGTTAGGAGTTAACCCTAGGGATTAACTTAACTCAATAGGGAAACATAAAAAAAGTATAAAGAGAAGGCTAGGGCGCACCTCTCATTTCATCTTGGATATTTGGTATTTTCTTGTTGATGCTCTTGAGCATACAGTTTTGAGGGTTTTGATATTACAAACCCTAGAGAACAACTCAGTGTTGAAACATCCCACTCACTTGTTCCAAGCTTGGTCTCGGGGATGAAATACTCCACCCACACCATTCTACATGCTTCATCTATTCAGGAAGATCAACAAGGTCGTACCAGTTAGGGTTTTCCAGCAGAGGTGCACCATTTGTTGAAGAGAAGTTCAATCCAACCTATTACGGAAGCCTTCGGAGATGTCAACATTAGGGTTTTTCTTGCAAGCCCTTGCTCATCAGTTTGGAGTCTTCTTTGAGGAGTTATCATGTCCCTATCATTTTCTGCAGGTTGGGACGATTTTTGGAGGTAGAGGATGATTTTGTGATTTAGTGTTTTTCAGATCTAGGAGGCCATAGACCAGATCTGACCTTGGAACTTATCTCAGGGGTTTGTGACTACCTGATCTATAATCCTAGAGAGTTTTAGTGGATTTAAATCCCTTGTTCAACTAGGCCAAATTATTGGCCATATTCAGGGTTTCAGGAGGGTCGTACTACTTTGGGGTTTATGTAGTTTGAGGAGGATGCTTTAGTGTTTGAGCTCCATACTTCAGGAGGAGGATATCATTTCCATGATCTATCACTGGGAGGAGTTTAGAAGCATTTGGGGGTCTTCATCTTTAGGAGGGTTGAACCCTTGGTCTCCATTGTCTTCAACAGGATGTACCAACAGCTTGAGGGTTAGGATAAACCCTAGTTTTGTAGTGGAGCATTCATCTTCTATTGTAGCCTTTGGGAGGCTTGATTTGTATCTCTGGGAGAATTTTGTATGCAACTCATATTATTGTCCTGAATCCGTCTAAATCTATTCCATATCTGCTTCTCTATTTGTATCAGGTGCTTTCTTTCTTATAATAAAGTTCAGGTCTTGTTTGTGCTTCCTATCTGGTGTATTGTTAAAGATATTCATATGTTGTAATGATTCTTGTATAAACTGTGTCTGAATAACATGAATAAACCCTAAGGCCGAAATGTTCATGGCCAACCTGCATACACAACAACTAACAATCAAATTAGTGGTTAGTTAGTGTTTCGAAGCAAAAAACAATTGGCTTGGGAACATTACATGAAGCAGGAATTTGCTTACAAAGGTTGGATGAGGTACTACAAAAGAAAGAATCCTCACATGAGACATGAATCTAGTAGGTGAATAATGTCATTAATGGGCATAGAAAGGAAATGTAAGGCTCCATAGCCGTGAAGGTAGATATGTGTAGACAATTTCAAGCTTGATGTGGAAGGAAACAAAGAGCTTAAGAGGTGGTGTGTGAATAATCTCTATGTGTCAAGCATAGGAGTTGCAGGGAAGGATTTGTTAGATATGACTTATGTATTGTCCAAAAGCTTAAATCATATTTCACAGTGGAAGAAAGATGCAAATGCAGAGGAATTGGGAATGCCCTCACTTAAAAAGTGTCATTGAGTGAAAATGGACTTCCATTGGGAATAATATTAAGTGTGAAAGGTATGGCTTCACAGGGAAAGGTTAATGAAGTAACCTAATGGGAAACTAAGGAGTAATATTATTTGATTCAAGAACGTTGTATGAGGGTGATGGAATGTTTGAGCTACTTCATTCCAGGGTGCTGGAATGTTTCATAAAGGTAAACTTCGATATGACTGCCTAGGAGTGGTTGCTGAAAATAGAACACATTGGTTGGATTGCAGAATGGCCAAGTGGAACTTGGCTGCAAAGTGTTCAAACCAGGTAACCACGGTGCATATGAGAAAAATGAGAGCACACAAGGCATCAAGGATCTAAATTAATTCAAGGAAAGCCAACTACAACAGAAATAGATAAATAAATAAGTGAATTGAAACAGAAATGCACTAGAGTGCATGAAGCATACAATGAAGTTAAAATGCATATGCATTAGTATGCATGTTGACAGTAAATGCTTGGTGCATATGGATGTGTAATTTTGCATATGTACATGCTTGGATATGCATATAACATGCTAGTGCACTTAGAATAGTCTGTTATTATAAAATAATGTTTGAGTATGACTAAGTATGGATTATGTATTCAGGAAAAATGATACAACATGGTTAAATATGTGGATGTTGTTGTTTCTTATAATTTCCATCGAGATGAAGACCCATGAGGATGGCAGGAATGGTGATAAAAATGATGAAGGGGGGAGTCTATGAGATTCTACAAATATCAGATGGTCATACAACAACAAGTAGGTTGGTAACAACCAGGCAGGTATGCATTTAGTTTTCGTTGATGCATACATGTTGAAGGGGATCAAGGTAAGGATTCCCTCAGTTAATTTTCAGTATTTAAATTGATATGTAATGGCCAAAGGCCTAGAGTGTGTAAGTGTTGTTGATGCTAGAATGCACTTAGATAAAATGCCAGTTGCATATTATGTTATGATTGGTTATGGGATCATAACCAGGTTAATTCATGAGACATACTCCTTATATAACAATGAATATCCATAGAGCTATTCATGTGTGGGACAGTAATATGGTTGGATATGGAAGGGCCATAGTGCTATGTAAGTGCTCGATGGTATCTACTGTATATATGATGTTTGGATTGCAATCTCTTTGCCTACACTGAAGAGAACTTAAGGAATATATTCTTGGTGTTGTGTTTGGGTTGAAAAGGAAGGTAACCAAATAGTTAGGCAAGTAGTAGGAAGTGTGTGGATGATGTGTTGAATCGTTGGTTATACCTTCCAACTCATCATGGTGGAATACATGAGATAGTTATGTGGTATTATGTAGTCCATGCATGGATGCATTGTGTAGATGTGACCATGGGTATTGGCACATTGATTTTTATCTTATTAACTGTTGCATTATGAAAAGTATGCGTGACGGATTATAGATGTGTATGTAATGATGAGTTCATTCCAATTGATAGCTAGATTAATAGAAGTAATTGAATTATAGTTGTAAACAATTCTAAGATGACTTTGTGATTTTGTTTTGAATCGTTTCCATGAAAATATATATATTGTACATGAGATATTGACAATTTGTTTGGTTGAGGAATTTTGAAATTGCAGGATGAAAGGGGTCTGGGATATGGTAGTGTTGTAATCCCATAAAGAATACCAATACCTATTGCTGGAAGAGTCAAATTATTATGAGCAGAAGCTCATGTATAGAAGTTTTAGTTTTTCCTATATAAAATAGTTTTGGGAATTATGATTTGATAATTACTGACAAATTGATTTGGCTGAATGTAAATAAGAGAAATTTCAGGTAGGATGGTATTGAATATGGCAGGGATGCAAGCCCATAAGGAAGAATGATATCTACAGTTGCAGAGCCAAACATTATGAGAGAAAATCTCATGCTTGGAAAATTTTGTTTTCCTGTATAAAACATATTTGACATTTATGTTGAAACGGTTATAATGATATCTCATGATGATTTTTTGTGTATAATATAGATGAGATGTTGGATATGAAAGCTAGAAATCATGTAAAAGGCTACTGTTGAGCCATGAGAACCCTGTGGTAAGCCATGATCTCCTAGAATATGTTGTGTTGAGGTAACACAATTTCAGAGGGACACCTCGACAGAGAAAGTCTGAGGGATGCCCATATTGTAAGGCTTGATAAAGTCTATGGAATTCTTCTTGTGCGAGAAAACCTTGGAAAGGCAAGATGGATCACCCGAGGAACTATATAGTAGAGAGGGGAATGCCTGAGATTGGGCCTAGAGGGTGAGTGACTGCAAGGAAGAGGAGACCTTGATAGTTCTTGTAAACTACTGATTGGGATCATGCACACGATGCGTAGTTCTTCTTGTGTAAGAGAACCTTGGTCAGACAAGATGGATTGCCTGAGGGATTTCATAGCAAAGAAGGGGATGCCTGTGCCTGGGCCTGGAAGGTGAGTGAGCACAATGAAGAGGAGACTTTGATAGCTCTTGATTGAGGTCATGCGCACAATGGGTACATCAAGGAAAACAATGAGCCAAGTTAGAGAGACAACCATATGGATGAAGATCCATGAACCACATAGATAAATATTGTATTGGATTATGAAAAATTACTCTTACAATATGAGAAAGAATGAGAATTTTATGCAAAAATTTTGAAGTGACATGCTTGCTAATTTGAAATATTGTGGGAAAATGATGAATGTTGAAGATCTAGAAAAGTACCAGGCTATGAGAGAAAAGAAGGTGATGTTGGAGCAACTAAATGACAAAGGCATGGAAGGAAGGAAGTCCAATGGACTTGCTACAACTGGAGTTCTGGAGCCCACAACTCTGAAACCTCCTGGCCGAGTGCACTGAAGCCGGGGATAAGTGGAACAACCTGAGGGACTACATGGCAGAGAAAGGGTTTCATTTCTTTGGGTTCTGCAGGGATGAGAGGGAAGGAGAGCTTATTGGTTGGAACACCTGCCAGAAATATAAATTCTGAGGATCATCATAGATGTTTTAGGTCAAAATGCATATACAAACATGTTTTAGGTCAGAGTGCCTATATATATAAGATTCGGTTGGATTGCCTGTGTGAATTAATGCCAGAGAGCTTGAATTTGTAATCTTAATAACATTGGAATAGTGTTGTGCACTGAGGACAGTGCCAAAATAAGGGGAGGGGAATGTAACATCTCGGTTATAAACCTTATGAACTATAATGTATTATGTAAATATGGCTTAGGTTGGTGAGCTGGTAAAGCTGAGAAGGGGCCATACTGCCTAGGAAATGTAACAATTCATATACTTTAATAAAATACACCGCTGACCATTCTTTGAAACTACTCACAACTGTGAACTTCGAAAGAATTATTTCCCGATGAGGTAGACCATTCTAATTGACCACTACTCATACTAATTTCCAAGAAGAATGACTATCCTAGACCATTCCCCCACACTATCCACAAGGGGAATCACTATGTATGGTGCATCAACAATCTATTGAACCATTTTTATTATGAAAATGACTGTCCGATCTGGACCATTTTCTGAACTGGAAAATTCTTGTTTGTCAAAAATCTCAAACCACTTTCCGAACTAGAAATGAACTCTCATCCAAGACCATTTTTGGAACTGAAAAAATGACTATCCATAAATCAATAACGCATCATTTCTCCCTCCCAACCTGGGATTAATCTCTTCCTTTTTCAATAAGGAAGACATCTCCATGAGCTCCAACTTTTTTCTTGAGTACACAAACTTTTTCATCTTGGACAAAGGCTTTACCAAAATAATTGTTATCTTCTCATCTATGGAGATATATTAGAGAACCACTTCTCTTTTCTGAACGTCATCACGGAGAATTTAATGCTTGATCTCAATGTACTTTGGTCTCTTTGGAACATTTTTTTTCTCTAAAGGCTTCATATATCTCTTATCATTAGAGTATATCATGGTTGAATTCAACACTTTTGTTTCCTTCTAGCTCATGACATTGTGGAAAGGCTCAAAATGAAACATATCCAAGTAGCACTTCTTCTGTCATAATGAGTTTGTCATGGATTAGCAATCCATCATCTTGGACTTCTGAGTAACCATTCTGATACATTATCTTTGTTTTAGAAAGTTTTCACCACACTTCTCATGTGCATGAGAGGCTTTGCACCAACTTCTTTGAATCCATACAAGATCTTCTTCCATCTGTATACAAGGGTCAAACTTCGAACATATCCAAGTGGTACTTATTTTGTCATCGCGAGATCTTTGTCCAGGATTGGAAATCCATCATCCTTGAGTTCTGAGTAACCATTATTATACAATATCTTTTTTATAGAAGGTTTTTCACCACGCTTCTGCTATGCATTGGAGGCTCTGCACCAATTTGTTTGAATCCATGCAAAACCTTCTTCCATCTGCATACAAGAGTCTCTTCTTGGTATACTTCAAAGCCTTGAGGTTGTTCTACTGCTACATACGTTCTTTTTTCAATTATTCTGGAGAACAATCTTTTCATTCATCTGATGTAAACTCCAACCCATGGATATTGTGGACGATATAATGGCTCATGTAGAGGTATGTCTGGTTTACTAGAACAAGCAATCATCATAGTCTTCTCCCTCCATATGGGAGAAACCTCTAGTTATGGATCTCGCAATGCTTACATTCATAAGTCTTCCATACATTGTTCTTCATCACAACTTTCATTTCCTCTACTTGATTACTTTTAGTGAGTTCAGGTTAGGCTGGTAGTCTTGTGATTCTCGATACAATGACTGATTGTTCTATCTTTTCTTTTTCTTTTGGAATCTTCATGTTCTTCCTTATGTTTTTCTTTATCTCTTAGGTCCATGGAGTTTTCTTAGATTCCATGCCCTAAAGATTCCAACTTCTTCCTTTCATCATAGGATCATGGATGTGGATGGAAAACCAGGGATACTTTAAGGCTTCTTTTCGACAAAGACTTCTTCTAAGGTCACACTGAACACGTGTTGATTTTTCATGGTTGCTTCCATGGATAGATACTTCATCATATTCAATGGATAATATGATTTAAGATTATCTCTCTCCTAATCCTTACTTCATGCATGAATGCATGCTCTTATTTTGGAAATATATAATCAACTCTCTCCATCTAGGAGAGTCCACACTTTCGTCCACATCCTTATTGCCTTCTGCAAAGTGTCACAAATCTTTTTCCAATTTCCTCTTGATTTTTGACTTCTTTCTGTCTTTACTTCTTCTAGTTTTCTTCAAGATTGATTCTAATTTTGACTTATCTTGCAGATGTTACTTATGTAATATCTTCCACATCAATTGGTACCCGGGGTTGTTGATGTACTTTATCCTTTCATGTGTATTGTCTAACTTGTAGTCATAGTGATAACAATCCTTATCTTGTTGTTCTTCCATAGGTATAGTTTCTCTTGGAACATATTATCTTCTAGGAGATAGATATGCAATATATGTACAGAAAACATGGTATGTACAAGAACTATGAGGAGTATTGTTACCTTGTCTTAGAAGAAGAAGTTTGTTTCATCCTGCTTAGTCTTCTTTGAAGGTTCCTTTTCTTTGAAAATTGATGCTTCGTGTGTCTCCTTCCTTTTGTTTTTATCGGAACAATGATTCTTGTAGTGACCATATTTTTGACAGTTGAAGCATTGTATTTCTGACATATCTTTCTCTTGACTTGGCTTCTTCCTGGAGCCAAACTTTCTTTTATTCCTGAAATTCTTGAACCTTGTTGTGAAAGCTTGATCATCGTATTTATTTTGGGGTTTCTCTTTTGCACTGATCCTTGATTATTCTTGTGCACAACAAGTCCAAAGTTCTTGAAATGTAGGATACTCCTTCCTTGTGTTCATGCTTGCGGAAAATGCATCCCATGTCTTGGGAAGACCATTGAGTACTATGTTTACCAATTCCTTCTCTAAAATGATCTCTTCAATAGCTTGTAGTTGATATCTTAAATGATATATTCTCACAAAGTATGATGTTATGATGCCATAATCATTCATATTCATGTCACAGAGCTCATTCTTCAGACTCATTACTTGTCCAATGTTTCTGGCTGAGAAGAGGTTTGTTAGGGCATCATACATCTTCTTAGACAAATCAATATGGGAGATGTAGGGTATCAAGTGGTATTTTATAGAATCCACTATGATACTAATGGCATTGATGTCATTGCCTTTGAACTTCTCCATAACTGCAATGTTCTATGGTTCCTTTTCCTTTCCTTCGTTAAACTCTGGTTCCACAATCTTTCCTTTCACGATATCTGACACTTATTTCTTGGCAAGGATGAGATCCATCCTTGTCTTCCATTCTCTAAAGTTAGAAGCCCCATATAACTTGTTTTCTGACTTCATAGAGTGAGTCATGGTTTCCTTAACTTGGTCAACCCTAGATTTGACCAAAGACTCAACCTTGACATCTTAGTTTGTTGAGAGTACTAGGAGATGCACTAGGCTAGGGCACACTTGTCTGTCCAAAAATTATGTCAATCCCTTCACTTAAGGTGCTTCAATGAGAGGATTATGGTTTCTGCAACTGCACCTGCTAGTAACCCTAGCAATAGTGCTTTGGTAACTACTCCTGCTAGAAACCCTAGCGACAGTTCTTCAACAAACTTAGTATCCTTATGGATATTCTCCCTTCCAGTGGTTAGACTGAATGAAGGAGGTGTGGGCCCATAACCTGTTAGAATATAATGGATGTTCTCCTTTAACCATAGACAATATAACTATTGTCACCCAACCATAGGTCGAAGCCACCCCCGAGCACCTTAACCTTGACATAGAATAATTCTGTAAGAAAATGTTAAGGTCCTAACCCGCACATAGGTAGATCAATGTATTCGGATGTAATAAAGGTCAATATTAATAAGACCTTTTAATAAAATAGAATAAGGCGGATGTAAGAAGACCTAATAGAAGCTTCCGCTTCTAG
>SNQJ01S0001387.1:92778-113106 GCA_010110895.2 Picea sitchensis
TCAAGTGCTATTTCTGTTGCTATTTCGTATATCATTTCTGTGTATTGTGAAGATTATGCTGGATATTTTACTGTTATTCTGTTATTTCTAGCATTTCGTTCCTGTTCTGCATATTTTATATATCTGGTATCTTGCAGAAAACCCTAGGATAGATAGCCAAATAAGATAGCGCACCTCTCTCCAAGGATATCGCACCAAATATAAGTAACAAGAGATGATCAGAGATTCCAAACCATAACCAAGAGAGAGTCCAGGCCAAAACCGAAATCTTCTAGCTGCAACAACTACAACGACAACTCTCCTCCAAACTTGCGCACAAACTAGCCAACTGAAGTGCGCACAGGTCCTGCTTCTGCAGTTCCGAGAATGCCTTCCATAATGAAGACTAGCCTCCTGCATTTATACTAAAACTGACAAACTGCCTGGGCCAACTTCTCATTCTGGGTGCCTATTTACTTAGTATATAATATTTCCTTTAGCCGACTTCTTCTCTTGGAGGTTAATAACCTAATGCAAATTTTCCTCTTGAGCCGACTTGTCTTCTAGGGTTATTAGCCAACTAATTTAGGGTTTCTTCTTGCTTCCCGTAATATTCTATTCTCTTCAGGTTTACACGTGGAGGTAAATGCGTCCTGCAACTACCATAATATCAACAACTCATGGCATTGATGTCATTGTCTTTGAACTTCTCCATAACTGCAACGTTCTGAGGTTCCTTCTCTTTTCCTTCTTCGAAAAAAATGGATGTTTCTTAGGTTTACAAGCAAATCAAACAAAAAATGGAATATTTGTTTCCCAAACCAAATATATCAGGGAAATGATGAATAAATTTAAAATGGAAGACATTAAACCTATGAGTACTCCCATGGTCATTGGATGTAAACTAAGCCTAGTATATTACTCATCAAAAGTGGACCAAACGATGTATAGATCAATGGTTGGAAGTTTGCTCTATTCACCAACAACAAGACCTGACATCATACAGGTTGTAGGACTCGTGGGGATATTTCAATCTGCACCTAAACAAACTCACTTAAAAGCAGTAAAAATAATATTCAGATACCTTCAAGGCACCCTAGAACTTGAATTATGGTATCCAAAAAATAAAGACTTCAATATAACTGCATATACCGATGCATATTGGGTCGGTATCATAGATGATAGGAAAAGCACCAGTGGAGGAGCATTTTTATTGGGAAAAAGTCTGGTAGCATGGTTAAGAAAGAAAGAAACATCCACATCACTCTCTATAGTAGAGGCAAAATACATTGTTGTTGCATCTTGTTGCACACAAGTTCTTTGGATGGAGCAAACTTTAGAAGACCTACAAATAAGATATGATAATCCCATAACTAATAACTGTGATAACACTAGTGCCATAAGTATCTCTAAAAATCAAGTCATGAATTCTAAAACCAAACACATCCTAATTAAATACCATTTCCTAAGAGATCCGGTTACCCAAAAAATAGTTAAAATAGTGTATATATACACCAAAGAACAAATTGCAGACATTTTCACAGAACCTTTGTCGAGGAGTACGTTTGAAAATCTTCGACATAAATTAGGAGTAATTCAAAAACCTCATTAAAAACCATAAAATTGAATCAGAAGGGGCACATGGTCAAGGGGATCATTGCCACAGAGGGATTAAAGAAAGATCCCCTCTACCATCGCTGTCAAAGGGGGAGGAAATTGAGAAGGGAAGAAATTTCAAAAATAAAAAGGTTGTCATCAATGCCAAAGGGGGAGATTGTTGGACATATTGTCATTGATGTCAATAGATGATGTCATTATGATGTGATGATGAGTTGTTATGAACAACATGCAGAAGAATTTACCTAAAGCTCAGGGGAGGCAACATATTAGATTTCACTAGATCAGCGCAATGTAGAAACACCATTAGGATCAAATTCCTAATAGATCAATGATCTCGATTAGTTAGAATCCAAATACAAAACCAAAAATATCATAAGGGAAAATACATTGTACTAATGATGAGTTGTTATGAAAAACATGCAAAAGAATCTACCGAAAAACTCAGAAGGGAAAGCGCATTGCAGAAACGCGATCAGGATTGAAACCTCCACAGTGAAACTACAAAAGAATCGAGGGAGAATCATGTCCATTGATGTAGATTTCATAACAAAACAAGGACCATCGGATCTAGGAGTTAAAGAGGAAAACTGTCAAATCAACATCTGATTAAGTCCTGACCGTCAAATCTCAATAAGTGCAGATCAACGACGGAGAACCATAATTTATAAAACATTATTTAAAGTTTTTGGGAACAATTTCAAACAAATACATGTCTCATCCGAAGTATTGGCTTGAAACTAAAAATATATTTTAATGTGACTTTTTCTTTACTTCATCGTAAAAAATTCCTATACAAAATTTGAAAATTGGTTTTGAACACACTTTTCATTTATTTCAACTCCATAATTGGTTTCCAACACACTATCACTCGTTGTTTTATATTAGTATTTTGTAGTTAAAACTTTTAGTACAAAATGTAAAAATTGGTTTCCTTACTTTATCATAGAATGTTATTGTAAAACAATTTTAATATAAAATTTGAAAAATGATTTTCAACGCACTTTCCATTGATGTCCAATGATGGTTTTATATTAGCATTTTATGCTTAAAACTTCTAATATAAAATTTGGAAATTGCTGTTGGACACACTTTTCATTTGGAAGCAATACATAAAGTGTTAAAATAATTCAATGCACCTACTACGAAATCTTATGAGAACCATAGGTAGAGGAAAAAGACATTGAAAAAGTGGTTGTCAATCACTTCCCTTTCTCCATAGCTATATATTTTTTAATCCAATCCTATGTTTTAGTAGCATCAAGAAGCCCATGACATTAAAAAATAATGAATTAACGCCGATGTAATTAGTTTTTTTTTTGCAATGTTTATTGTTTGCATGCTTCAAAGAGTTTCCATTTAATGGATTGTAAGATGTCCTTTTCTTTGGTGATTGAACCTTGAAAGTATTATCTAAATATAAAATTTATAAGTAGAAACTATAAACATCAAAGTTGCTCTCGGAAGTATTATCGACTTATAAGTAGAAAACACCAAAGCTGAATCACATGAGATTATATGTTATGTGATATTGGTTAACTAGTTAGTGTATTTGGGAAGAAGGTATGTGTAAAACTTACTTGGGAAGAAGGTATTGGTGAAACTCTCTTGACATAGGAACAATTTTAAAATATCGTTGGATCTAACTTGTCATTCAATTTTCTCAAATTGATTTTGATATGGAGAGATATTTGAGACGAGGGTGAGGGTGAGGGTGAGGGTATCATATCATGGAAAACATGACATATTCTTTCATATTTGTATGGTTTAATTGAGTATTACATTCATACTTTTTTATATTTTTTATGGTTTAATTGAATATGATTGTAACATTGTTTAGGGTATTTGTTACAAGGAAAATCATTCTATGGTATGGGGTAAACCACAACAGATGGAATGATTGTAGAAATCAACTCTAATACCTAGTATGCTATATAAATGAAAATGCTAACCAGACAAGATCAAGAGCCTACTTTGTCTGGACGTTCGATGAAGACCACCGTTGAGCACGCAACTCAAAGATTTATACCTACAACTTGTCCTCAACAACCAAGATACGCAAGCATACGGTGATAATATATAATGTTAGTATATACAATAACATAATCCATTAACATTCATAATAAATACGCCCATGGAATAATAATTCAAATATTTGCAAGATATCAATTGGATGAGAAAAGAGTATTTATATTTAAAAAATGATCAACAAAAGTGTAGAAGTGACAAACTTTCGTGTCGGCACATCTCAGAACCGAGAAACCAAGTCCCTTCCAACTGGGCCTCCACCATTTCAATCCTCTACCAAATGCAAGCTCATATAAATGAGACAATGAGGTTCTCCATCTAATAATGAAGATCTTGGGGGCTAAACAATGTGTTCAAACTTTCAAGGATAAATGGATGCAGACTCAATGTGAAGTGAAAATTTCTCTAGAGTATCTTTGCTCTCAAAATTTGAATTCTCTCATATTCCACTATTTGGATATGGCTCAATTTATATCCTTCAAATGGAATTGAAGGGCCAAGTCAGAATTTTTGGAAAAATATGTGGAAAAATATGATTTTTTGGCTCTGGAAAGTACAAAAGGGGACTTCAAGTCTACATAGGGAAATGGAAATCCCATCCAAGCAAGTTGCATGGGGTGAGGAAAATTTCTATAATAGATGCCCCGTAATGTGTGAGGTCATAGGACTATCTGTGATGACCGGAATACATTATAGTTCCCAGAAGTGGAGTAATGGAGACTCAGCTGGAAGAGCTAGTTGTTTATGAGAATATTACAATTCATAATGACTTTGTACACATTGATGCCAATCTGAATTACACTGTAGATCTATGTGAAAATATACCAAATAGTTGTTCATAGCCATGAATAGGAAATACCAAGTAGACACATGCCATAGTCTTTCATAGTCATGAACACTTCCTAGTGGAAACCAGTCTCAAAATCAATTTGAAGATATTTGTATACAATGGAGTACAATATGATCTCCCATGATCACTAAATTCATATAGTCATTGGCCCAATGAACGATAGAAGCAACTCAGGAAAGCTGCTAATGATGGTCCATGTCTTCTACACGATCCTCAAAAGGTGAAAGTCTACATCATGTGAATAGAGGATTTGAGGTTGAACACAATGAGACTTTGTTTGATTACTGGTCATTAAGGTACATTGTTAACAAATGCAAGACAACCTACTGATAATGAAAGTAGGTATCAAGGCACTGAGTACATTCTTACAAGTGTGAATAAAGGTGTTGAGATCGGACACTTGACGAATCCATCATCATGAGACATTGATGTATTCCCCACTATCGATGGTGAGAGAACTTGCCACTGATGACTACAAGCCTCTAGGTACTCATAGGACTCTAGATCTCGTTTCTAGAGTAGATGACCTGAAGTTGATGGAAGGAGACCCGTTGAAAGGAGACCATTAAGGAATATCTCATTAGTCAGCACGAGGTACAACGCAATAGCTTGATGATTTGGGGGAACTCGAATGAAGAGGATGTTCACAAACCAATGAACCTGTGCATCTTTCACATGCACCAAATGAAAGTAGTGCACAAAAAAGAGCCTCTGAATAGTAGCCAATAAGGAAGACGACCGACAAAGGCAAGGAAACCACCAATAATGCTAATGACATCCAATAAGCTACACAAATCCCAATGTTTGAATATATTTCTTGTCGTCAAACACAAGGGGAACCCCCTAGTTAGCGACCAATGAGTATATTATTCCCTTTAAAGACCCATTATTCCTTGACAAACATGCATGAGAATGGCTCTTGCAGCTGCTTTAAATTTAACAAGATCTCAAAAAATTCAATTACAGGTTATTTGGTCATAGAAACAACGTGATAAATCAGAGTAATTAATTTTACTTTATAGGTCTGATAGACCAAAGTTGGTTTTAGTGGACGGAAATTTTCATCATCATCAATTGCTCACAAATTATGCATGCAAATAGCTATGGGGTTTTATCTCTGGAAATCAGGAAAGACCCAGTATTCCCTGCATCATCTTCAAGGATGAATCGATCATAGGGTTCTCATTATCAAATGATAAATTTATCACAAAATCTTGATGTAGCATTGTCCATTCTGTAGTGCCTCTACGAAATTCATGTTCAGTGTACCAATTCCCTGGTATCCCCTCCAATGTATGAATAAAGTTAGGAGGATTTTATTTTGGTGGTGTTATCCTCCTCAGAGTTATTCATTTATCTATGTGATCAACTGGTCTTCCTTTCCCATCATATTTTTGTAACACATTGTTCCCCTCTTCTGTGCCAAATCTAATGTTCAGTAACCTTTTACACTGATATCAGTCTTGAATTGTTCCCTTGTGTGAGCCCCACCATCTTGCAGGTGTTTCCTTTAGTGAAATATCCATGGATAACAACCTATGATTTTCCAAGACTTCTTCTTCATAGTTTGTCAAAAATTCTTCTAGGTCGTTCAAACCATGAAAAGTGGGAGGTTCCCTTACCTCTATACTGATCCACTTTACTGCGCACTCTATTCTTGCGCACCTCCTTGTGGATACTTCATGTAGCCTCGACTCTCAGTTTTCTAGACCTGTATATGAGTCTGAGGTACACAAACTAATTATTCGCCAATTGAGTACCCCATCTGTAGTTGGGTTGAAATAATATTCTTCTCGCAAGGTAGTCCTATACAACTAATTTATTTCTTCCAAGTCCAAACATGTGGCCTCTGAATACATTTCTCCTTCTAAGGGGTCCAATGGTGCAATTACTCTATACTCACTTGATTCAAAGATTATTTTTCGTGACTTCAATTTGATCACAACTTAGTTATCAAATGCCCAATCCAATCCTAGTAATGTTGAGTAGGGTGTTGTGCCATCTACTATTTTTATAACTTTGAAATATGCTACAATGCACACTCCATCCAAGTCTACTGTCACACCTTTTAGTCTTCTAAATGGTAATACTCTATTTTGATTTGCCAATTTCAATTGGAAAGGAGAATACCCTAATGTGGGTTCCCCCATAAAATTCCATATCATATTAGGTAAGACATTCACTTCAGAGCCTAAATCAAGTATGACATCCCCCATATTGAACTCCCCAATGTTGGAATTTAACCTAAATTCCCTACTTGTTCTTCTTCTCTTATGGATACGATTAATTGTCTTCTATTCTAACTTCCCTTTTACTTTCATGTTAGATCTCTCTATCAAGTTTTGTAAGACCTTAATGGATGATGGATCATTCAATAGTTTGACACATGATTGCAGAAGAGTCTTTAAGTTACTTACTTACTCTAAAGGTTTTCCTTTGCTGGTGTGATCCAATGAAGCTGGAATCTCATACATTGTTCGATAATGATTTTTTTGTGTGGTTGATGTAGAATCATTTTTCTCCTTTAGAATATCCTATCTGGCCTCCCTAAATGTTTGTTTTTCTTTATGCACGTCAAAATACTTCTGTGGCACAGTGTTCATCTTTACCCACTGGTGTTGAGATGGATCTTGTTTTGCTGCATTTTCTCCCATATTGGATCATCCTCGAGTAACTACGTTTATGTTCTTATCATACTAGGATTCTGCAGAAATCCACTATACATTATGATTGTTCTGGTTCCTTTTTTCATGTATTTTTCCCAAGAATGTCGGAAAATGTTTTTTCTCATGGTATGCTGTGCAACAATACATACATGTCACATGTGGAAGTGGATAGTATCTTTCATAGTTTCATGGTTGTTAACAATTATTTCATACTACTAGGCCTTTTCCTCACCCAAATTCTCCTCTACCCCATCCTCCACCTTTGAATCCACCTCTATCTTTGCGCAGTGCATTATACTCGGGTATCTAGTTATATTGTGTGTTCTTATATTGCGACTGTACATTGTTGTATTGTGGCTACATGGTATTGAATTATGGTTGCAAATTATTGAAATGCGGTGTGGCTTTCCCTATAATCATCTTTGCTTGAACCTTGTAGGTGTCTAAATTTCTCTCTCTCTCATCAATTCCAATGGTGTACAGTCCTTGTCATCATGACCCACTTATTTCCAAAAATTGCAGTAACAAATTTTTGTCATTGTCTTATACTTTTGCATCATGGGACAATGATATGGATCATGCATGTGTGTCTTACAAATTTCATTCTACGGTCCTCCTATAGGAAAGGGATTTGGAACCCCTGCTACCAAGCACTGTGAAAAGGTTTGACATTCATTCTTATGGTGTCCTCCTGTCCTACATAACGTGCACCAGACAAATTCTCTCTTTTCCTTCCCCTTATCCTGGTTCAACTGAAATGTTAGGTTCTTCATATCCTATTTATCTCTTCTATGGATGGATCTATTTGTTGGTGTTGGTTTTGTTTCAACTTCAGGGATGCTTATAGAGCCTCTGCCTGATTTTGGAAATTATGTTGTCTCAAAGGATACTTCAAGTGTGGTAATAGTGTGTTCAAAAATAACTTCCTATGTTGCATGTCAGTAATAGAGTACTTCAACAAACCTTTTAGACGTTTAAACCTTTTATCAATATCCCAGATAGACTCACTTGGTTTCTTCTTGATCTCAATCATTTCATTCATATACTGGTTGTATGAACTTGGCTTCTGAAATTCATTTACTAACATATTTTTTACCTCCACGATAGTCTTCGGTGCTTCTTGTTGATTGTTTACATCAAGGCTCATGTACCAGTCTAGCACACAATATCTAAATTTTATAGCCAATTGCACCACTTTTTTATCCTCGTCTGTGATTTTCTTTTCCTCCCAAATCTTTTCACAGATCAACAAATGATTCTCAGGGTCCTATGATGCCTCACCACGAAACTATGGTAATCTGATAGTGGGATCTACTCCCACCATTTTGAAATTTGTTGAACTACCACTTTTGCATAGTGTATATAGTTGACTACTACTTCTTGAACTTCTACCCCTAGTTGATTTTCCGCTATTGGTCCCCTGACTTACTGAACTTCTTCTACTAAAAATTGGTTGTCTAAAATATTGTGTTCCTTTAGGTGTATTAGTCACACATGGGGTTGTAGGTTCCACACTAACTATGATCTAGATTGTAATTTCTCCTTCTGTTCCTGACCATAGACCTCTTGTTTTCCTTTCATATATTGCATGTAGGATTTCCTCAATCTTCTCCACATCCTGTAGATCATCTACCTCTTCTTCATCGCTCGTCAAGCCCTCTCTCTCGGATATGACCCTCTTTTTTTATTCATCTTATATTGGTAAGGTATATCATTGTGTTTCTTTCCATTTGTTTACATTATATGATTTATATGTTCCTCCTCCATCATGATCGCGTCCATTTCCTCCTCCTGCTTCCCTTATCCATATCCTTGTCCATATCTTCGATCCATGTCAGTGCTTACCCCTTTCCCCCATGCTCGCAGAGAAGTTTAGTAGTCTGACTCCATGGTCATCATGCCTTTGTCATATAATAAAATATTAATGGAAGTATATAGTTATCTTATATACCTACCTCTGGGTCCCTTCAGAAAATGCTTCTCTACAACAGTGTAGAACTTCGTAGTATCAACTACAAATTCATTGATAAACCCTGCAATAATATTCTCTAACCAAAAATATTCTATGCGTGTGAATTTATTATAGACTTTCTACAACTACGTGATATCTACATAATTCCACTCTAGATTTCTTATCTAATTCGTAGGATGGTTGTCCTTCAACCTTAATAACCACTCATATAACAGATGCGGGAATTCATAGAAAAATACTTCATGCAATTCACTAAACACATATCTGTCGAGATATTTGTGTGGTTTATATTTAGGGTTTCTATTGTCTTTCTACACAAACTCAAGTTTCTTTTTCCTTAACCATATTTCAATCTCCTCCTTCATCGGATTCCATGGAATGTGCATTCCCTTCTACTTTTTCATTATTCGCGTTGTTCTTCAAAATATTCCTTCCAATCTATTTTGCACAGTTCCAACTGGTAACGTAACCATTTGTTGGATGTTTGGGATGACCCAAGTTCTAATATCAAATGTTTCCAACAAAACCCTCAAACTATTGACCATCCTGGTAAACCAGAAGGGGACATTGCGCATAGAGTGCACAATGCAGACTTACCCAAGATAGCTTATGGGGGACTGTAGGACTTAGAGGTTTGCAGTTATGGAATGGGTCGATAATGTGATGTGTGTCCTCTTCACATGCATCCTGTTTATTATTCATTCATCTATATCTATTACTCATTCATCAAGGAAATCGTGCATGAAAGATGTGCACCATAATAATCTAAGATAAACATCCATTCTTTAACTTGTAAATAGAAGAAAAAATAAAATAACCATTCACACCCATTAACAAAACATAGTTACCATGGTTCACCTACCTTGGGGCTATGTCCACAAATATTTGGCTCTTCTTCTCTTTTATTCATCATTCTTCAAAGGAAAAAATGCATGCATTACATTCTCCATGATTACAACCAAAACTGTGATAACTTCAATTCATGAGGCGGACTAGACCACACCACGCTCCACAACATGTGACCTTACCCTAACAAACCCACTCTTCTCGCTAGATTATTAACCAACCCCTACTAGACCTCCTAGGGCTTTATTTATACTACTCTATTGGCTTATAGAAATTACAATCATATCAAAAACCCTAACCCTAACATGGCCAGGTTTTTTTGCATGTGCGTCGCACTACTTTTCCTCGATCTTTGGCATGCTGGATTTCCTCCATCTTCGACACACTACTTTTCTTCAATATATGGCGTGCACTCCAAAATGTGCCAATAATAGGCCAAGGAAGATATTAACCATGTTATTTTTTACCAAGATGGGTGCAGATATCCTGTAAATAATGTTTGAATAGATCAAGTTGTGTTTCGTTTGTGTTGGAGGGAAAAGGAGAAATCATACATGCTGGAAAATGAATTGGTCATTTCTACCACGTTTGGGTCCACACAAAATTGACATGAGTTGTATTTATAATGAATCAATCGATGATAAGTTGTTTTGAATTTTTTTTTGATAAGAATGTGAATATAGCTTTGAATTGTGCTTCTCGGTTTTGAAATCATAGGTTTACATTTTGTTTTGCATATCTGGAAATTGCAGAAGTATGAAATCACTAGTTTACATTTTGTTTGGGATTTGAAAATCGAAGAGGTGTATTTTTGTTGATATCTGATGGTGTGGAGGTAAAAAAATCGTTTGTTTTGAAGTTAGGGTAAGAGACTATGACAAGATTAAGGAAAAATGCTTTGAAATCGTGTTTCAAGGTTCATTGGAGGTTCTGGGCATGTTCAATATTTTTTTGAGGTTCTAGGAATGTTATATGAAGATATGGATTCTCGATAGATGGATATTCTTTTTTTGGGGGTTCTATATGCAGGTTTTGATAACACATCAACAAATCGATTGATAGAAAATGTGTGAATTGCAAAAAGGGTTTATACAATATGAAAGGAAGGAATTTATTATATATATTTTAGCTGAGTATTCTTTATAAAGAGTCACGTGGAAGTGTAGAAATCGTCGATATTTGTTCATGATGAGAGTGCAGAAATCACAGAGCTTATTTTGATGAAATCAAGGAGTCTGGAATCACAGAAAATTTCTCATGCTTGGGTTCTAAAATCATAGTCAAACCCTAAATAAAACACAGAGAATAAATGTCAAGGGCATAGTGCAGTAAATGAATATGAAGTCCTAAATTAAGGGATGCAATATGATACAAATTGCAGAAGGGTTTCTGAACCTAAATCAAAATGTGTCAGGTATGTGACTTATCCTTGAAGTATATACAATTCATGAACCTGAAAGATTCATTTCCAATGACTATGATTTTGCAATGCTGAGAAATGTGAGAATGACTCTATTTTGGGAGCCTTTAGGAAGTGTGTAAAACCTATATGTTGTGAGAAGGATTCAGAGTATAAATATTTAAATAGTCATATGCAAAGAATAAGAGCTACAAAAAATGTATCTACAAGAACAACAAAGCATCACAACTATAGGAATAACAAATCTACATAAATCACAGCTACAGGAACAACAACTATAGGAACAACAACTACAAGAACAACAACTATAGGAATAACAACTACATGAATAAAACTGTAGGAATAAAAATTACATGAATAAAAACTACATGAGTAACAATTACAAGAATAACAACTACAGGAATATAAGTTACAGGAATAAAAGCTACAAGAATAACAACTATAGGAATAAAAAAATTGTTGTACCTTGTGAAGAAAATAATAAGGAATTTGTCTAGAAAAAGGTGTTATAGGAAAACATAAATATCAGAGATTGAGTTGATTATTGGACTATGAATTGAAGATGGTGAATAATGCATTGAAAATAATGTTGCATATGTGTGAGAGTATTGAACATGAAATTTGTAAGTAAGATGATTGTATAAAACAAAAAATAAATGAAGCAACATAATGTAGAAGTGAAGGTTTACCAAGAGTGCAGATTGATAAGAATATTTACTCCAGGGAGGTAGGGTGGTGCAAGGGAGAGGATTGGTGTCATCATATTCTTAACATATTGTTTCCTGGAATATTGGTGTCTTTGTATTGTAAGTGGGTGCTTACAACGAGGATCAATGTCCTCATATTCTTAACAGATTGGTGCCTGGAAATTTGGTGCTTTCATATTGTAAGGATTGGTCTCCTCATCTTATTAGCAGGTTGGTGCCTGGAAAGTTGGTGCTTATAGTGAGGATTGGTGTCCTCATCTTCTCAACAATTTGGTTCCTGTCAAGTTGGTGCTTGAAAAGTTGTAAGTGGGTTCTTAATACATGCATTGGTGTCCCTTACAGGTTGAATCCTGTAAAGAATGTAACTCTTGATTAATATAAGAAAAGATTAACATGATTTTCTCCCTCTTTGGGTTTCCACGTAAAATATCTATGTACTATGTCTTTGTTTTATGGTTAATTCTATGCATTACCTATGATTGACTATGTAATGACTAGTTAACGTGGTACAAAGAAGAATTCAATAAAATTTCTCCAATATTGATTCAGCCCCCCTCTCAATATTATTGAATATTCCAACACTATATATATGCTTATTTTATTCATGAGGTTGTGGAGGTTTTCTCCTATATAAGAGACCTCTCAACCATTTGTATATTGTTGGAGAATAATTGGAAGAAACTTGTGTTTCCTCACTTATAGCTTTTAAATATTGTTGATTCACAAGTGCTTTTGCAAAGTTATAGTAAGAAGAGATATTGATTATTGCATGTATGTTGGAGGAAGGAGCTAGTACAAGGTCATAGAGGGAGCCATGCCATATTGAGAAGGAAAGTAATATACAATTATACTTGTATTGTTCCCTTTGGTCATTTAAATTTAGAGTTATTTCATTGAGTGTGGAAAATCCTAGGGTTGTACCCTCTTGTATTAGAATAGTTTTAGAGTTCACATTGTAGTACTTTGCTTGGATTCTCATAGGACTAACCCCCTGAATCATACTTGAGGATTTCAAGTGTCCTAATTGATGTTCATAGTGAAATCCTTGAATGGTGCATGTGAATTCAACACATAAGATACATGAACAACACTCAAGTTATATCAAGTGTTCCCCATATCCCAAGTGGGGTAGGCACTAGTCTAATCCCTTTAATTTTTCATCTAAAACTTTTAATTTTTATCCTTTTCGGTTTTTTCCTTGCAATATAGGTTTTAATTTGTCTTTGTCTTTAGATATACATTTTTGTTTTTGGTTTCAATAGGCTAATGAATTACTTATCTAGTTATATTGATCTTGTGTTTATTTTCAAATCCATTCATTTACATAGTTTATCTTGCATCGATTTTCTATTATTTATATTGATTAAAGATAATAAATAATTTAAGAGGAATTTGATTAGATCTAAAGGGTTTCATTTCATATAAGTTAATATATCTAGCACATAAATTTTACAATGAAATCAATTTGTACCTTTGTGAGCCAAACAATATGATGAGTTTGTGTTTTGACATTGTTGGAAATTGCTACTTTAAGAATCGATTTTGACTTGAACGGTGAGATATTTTTTGTATACACTCATTAATATATTTAATAGATCCACTATAAAGGTGAATGACCTTATACATAAGTTTGATGTTGAGTTTTATTGGGATAGAGAATTTCTAGTTTTGAGTAAATATGGTACCCTCAGCCTAAAAATCTAAGTTTGATCTGGTAACATTAAGATTCATAGTTGGTATATTTTCTCTATGAAGGTTTAACAATAGCTTTAAAGGTAATTTTATAATCCTTGGAAACTGATGATGATGATGATGATTAGCATCCACTAAGCCCGAATTGATCTATCAGAACTTAAGAGGGTAAGTGATTACTTTTGATTCTCTAGAATTTTGTTTCTGTGCTTGAAAATCATTAAGAGAAGCTTTCTAAGATGACCATAGTTTTGTTGAGTTGAGAGGTTATGAAGGTTTGTAATGTGAAAAATATTTTGAAAATGAGATCTAATATAGGTATAGGTTGGACAATATAAGAGAAAGTGCCTTTGATCTTCAACCTTCTTAGTGTCACAAAGGTGACACACTCTTTCATCCCATGGCATTTTAAGAATTGATCAATGCCTAGTTTCACTATGGAGCTTGTGAGAATTTGTTCATATCTTAAAAATGCTTATTTTGTCTTTACAGTTGTCAAAACAAAAAGATAATTTTGATCTTATAGATTAGGATTTATTACATCCTTATGATACCTTAATTTTATTTTTTTCTCTAACTCTTTATCACACCACATTTTCTACTTAAATTTTTATTTAATGATTTTTTTAATAGTATATTTATTATGAGAAATGGTGTCTTTCATGATTCCCCAATAGTTTAGCCTAGACCGAGAATCTTTATGCCATACTCGCTTGAGTCGATGGTGGTTATGACTCGATTTTGAAGAAAGTTTAGGAAGCCTCTTGTCTTCCATGTTGTTTAACTTGTTCTTATACATTAGGTATATAGTCATAGCCATGATCTCAATAGGGGAGAGGCTTTTTTCTAAGAGGAGGATGGGATAGGGCATATTTCCTTTAATTTTGATATTATAGGTTATGAAACTCTTTTTTATTTTGTCTACCCTTCTCCAAGATTCATGAGAGACACTACAACCCCAGAATTCACATCCATAAAGAATACCATGCATAGCAAGAGTCTCAAAGAGGAGTTTCTTCTTATCCCAACTCCAAATATCGACTGATTTACAATTTTTTTCAATCCCATAATAATCTTTCCATCCCCCAATAATCCTTTTTGCAATTCTATAATTCTAGTTGAGCTTGTGGTGGATATCAATTCCAAGATATTTGTATGAATTCACTTCCTCCAAATTGTTGTTTTCATATACAAAAGTATCATAAGTTATATTATTGGATTTAATAATCATGACCTTAGTCTTATCAACATTAACAATCATACCCATATTGGAGCAAAAATCCTTGAGGATTCTTAGTTGGTTTTCAAGATCATGGGGACTCCTTTCCATAAGAAAAATATCATCGACATAAATAAGAATATTGATGACTATACCAATGAGAGTAGGGACGAAAACACTTGCTAAGAATCACTTCGACAAATTTACTCTGGAAGAGTTGAATGACTGTAAAGACCAGAGTCCCGAAGTGTTGAATTACCAAAGTGAATGAGAACCATCCACTCAACTGCATATGAAGTCATGATCGTCAATTTGTTTGAAACCTTTGGACAAGACAGGAACGTTCATCTACGAAACAAAAAATATTGGTTGTCTAATCTACTTCGATGAAATTTACTCTGAAATGTTGAAAGATTGCAGAGGATGGAATTCCCGAAGTCCCGAAGTAAATAGTGGTTTTCCATCTCAATATTTGATTAAGTCATAACCGTTGTATGCAGTGGAAGGATAGTGTAAGTATCAAAGCTCGACCATTTATTTGGTTCTAGGAATCATGTTAACCATTAGATCAATTTTTGTGAGAGGTCAAAACTTTGGAAGACTAGATGAAAGAGAAAACGCCCAAAGGTCGAAGTCCAGAGGACTAGGTTCCAGCCCCCGGTCATGGGTTACGAACACATAAGCCATGAGTCACTGGGTACACGGCTTAAGTAGTAATCATGTGGTTTTGCGCATATGGTAACATGTAAATGGTTTGAAGGAAGCACCTTTGTAGGATTCGATTTCTGCAATATTTGTAGAAACGTGGAATCGAGTTAAAATAAATCGATCCATACCTATGATCAATCTATGAAAACCACACTCACTGAATTAAACTCCTTCACAATAATGTTTAAATAATAAAAGAAATTATTGTTAATTTAAAATGAATAGGTGCGATGGTCCAAACAAGGGGACATGATGCTTCATATCTCACACCAGTTGGAAGAGTATATAAATGAGAAAGAATGGTGAGAAGAAGTTCTCTTTGTAGTCCAAATCAAAAGATCAAAACAACAATAGAGTCCAAGAAGAATAATTGTTGATTCTTGTGAAGTGAGGGTGGAAGGGAGGATCACGAAAGGATTCATATACTTTATTTAAGGGAGTTGGTGCTTCCTAGGGATGGTGCCCTAAATACAAGGGAATTGGTTCCCTAAAGAAGGGGATTTGTGTCTCCTAGAGTTGGTGCTCTAAAAAGGATTGGTGTCCTTCACTATTATTCATAAAAATCCTTGTTATTCCTATTAATTATATTTATATAATTGGTTTTACAGACAAGTCCATTGTTGATCCGTTGTGGTAATTTACAAAATATAAAAGTAACTACCAATTGTTGAAAAAAGGGTAATATTGATTCACCCCCCCTCTCAGTATTCCAACAATTGGTATCAGAGAAGGTTCCTTCAACACAGTCTAAACAACTGGAAGGTAGATATTGAAGATGGATCAACAAGAGGGAATGTATAACAAGAAAGCACCATTGTTCATTGGAGGTGGCTATGCTCTATGGAAAAAAAGAATGAAAAACTTCATGTTGGTTCTTAGTTTTGATATATGGAAATCTGTTGTAGATGGTTAAATTGCACCAACTAATCCACCCAAAGATGCTACATAAAAGAAAATCTGCAATGACAACCTAAGAGCAGTTAATGTTGGACCATGTTTTCATTGATGCCAATGGTTTGATTGATTGATTTCATTGATCGATGTCAAGTGATTGATTGATGTCAAAGGATTGATTGATTGATGATTGATGTAATATAATATGTATTGTCCTTGATGAGAATGCATAGATCAAGATGGATTAATGAGTTGTCATTGATATGATAAAGATGGATCGATGAGTTGTCATTGATATGATAAAGATGGATCGATGAGTTTTCATTGATACATGATGAAGATGGATTGATGTGGTTTCATTGGTATATGATGAATTGTTGGAAAAATGTATAGATGACTCATTATTGTCTTATCATGATTGATAAGATGCACAAATGGATGAACTCCAAAGTGGTCCCCTTATGGTGAAATCCCTCATGGGAAGATTCTTTGTGGATTGAGCTATCCTAGAAGAATGGTTGGAGGAACCATTCTCTCATTATTGTCTTATCATGATTGATAAGGTGCACAAATGGATGAACTCCAAAGTGGTCCCATTATGGTGAAAGCCCTCACGGGAAGACGCTTTGCAGATTGAGCTATCCTAGAAGAATGGTTGGAGGACCCTTGATCTCATTATTTTCTTATCATGATTGATAAGGTGCACAAATGGATGAACTCCAAAGTGGTCCCCTTATGGTGAAATCCCTCACAAGAAGACGTTTTGCGGAGTAAGAAAAGCCATGATTAATTGTGTAATAATGAGATTAAGGACATTGACTTTGTCAGGGAAACTATCCTAGATGTATAGTGCTTGTTATTCCATTTCCGGTGGTATGTAGAACATCACATAACTCCTCACGGTTAGAGAGTTATGGCCATGAGAAGTTGGAGACCCTAGGTTTGGGTAATTGAGCCAAGTTTGTTTGATGGGTAATGGTATGAGTTATGATATATTTTCTAAAACTAATATTCTATATGGATATTACATTTCATGTCATTTCTTGTGGTATGTGGAACATCACATAACTCCTCATGGTTTGAGAGTTATGGTCTTACGAAGTTGGAGGACCCTCACATGTCATCTAGAAGCCCCAAAAGGTCAAAGTAGTCAATGTGGTTTAAGGGATTTTAAAAGGTAAATAATAAAGTGAAGTGATGAGTGTACTATAATTCAAAGTGAATACAAAATAAATTATTTAAATAATAAAATTAATGGAGAAATTAGAAGTGGGTTAACCCTAAAATAAGGAAAGTGGGGCCAAGTGACCTAGAAGATGTTTTAAAGGAAGCTACTTGGAGAGTATAAATAAGAGTCAAGGCTCTATCATTTTAATCACACTTGAGAATATTGAATATCTATATGTCTCTGAGGTAACCAAGGATATCTAAGCTGAAATTCTGAGGAAAGGTGAAGAAAAGAAGGCCGAAATGCAAGGAAGGATAAATTCTTTTGATGGTGTTTTCTAAGGTATGTTATTTACAGGTCATCTCACCATTTTCTCTATAACGTTTTATATATAATGATTCCGACCTTGAAATTTCTATGAAGTTGTGAAAACATACCCAAGTATCTGTGGTAAACAATTTAGTTTGTGTTTCATTGTATTTTTGGAGTTACACTCCGTCGAAAATAGGGTTTGTGGCTAGTCCTGAAACTAGTCAAAATAGGTGTTTCGGGTAAAAAAATCATAACTTATTCATAATAGATCCAAATTCAGTGAAACTAAATGTGTTGGTTAGGGTACAGTCTATAGTATGTTTTGTAACAGTTTCAGATCATTTAAACAAATATTCCATGCAACGCACTCTCTACAAGGTCACTCTCTAGAATAAGACAAAATTCAACAAGGTATGCCATTTTTGCTATAACGCCTTTTCTGAGAGGTTCAAAGTAGTGCCACCTGGAGTAATTGCATAAAACACATTGAATAACATTTTGTATCAGTTTCAAATATTTATTCATTACAGGTACAAAGTTATTCAAGTTGGGGTTGTTGACTAATCCAAAACTAGTAATGGTTGAGACAAGCAGTTGATGAGTTGGCACATACATGAGGTGTATAGTTGATGATGTTGGTACATATTGATGAGTCAATGTTGATGAGTATTTGACACATGGTTGGTATATACTTAGTACATGGTTGGATGCACTTGTTTATGGTGCTCTTATAGAGTTGTACTCTATTAAGTTGTTGCTGAAAAACCCCCGGATTGAAGTCCATAATAAAACGAAAAATTGTACATACATCTTGTGTTCTTTGTGTTCCTTGTGGAGATTATTTGTTGATGATATGTTGTTGATATATATTGCTGATATGTATTCACATCTAAATGATTATAAATGACAGTAATGAGTAATGAGAAAATGTTGAAAGTTAACTAAGGAGTTTTTTTGTAAGAGGGGAGTTTTGGGAAAAAGATCCCCACACTCATTCACCCCCCCCTCTAAGTGTGGTAGGTGTGTACAACAATTAGTATCAGAGTGGGCCTTCACTACAAGCCTTAACAAGCTTGAAGGAGATCCATAGACACGCAAATGGATGATGAAGTTCCAATCCTTGATGAGGAAAACTATTCTACTTGGAGAATAGAGATGAAAGTGTATTTGAAGATAATGGGAGCATCTATTTGGAAGGCAACCATCGATGGATATGTTTCATTGAAGAACAAGTCAAATCTTGCAGCTCAAAGGGAAGGAAAGAAGAATGAGGTATTGGATCTCAAGACCATTATTATTGGATTCTCAAGCCCTATCAAAGAGAGCATGGGACAATGCACTTCCACCAAGGATCTATGGCTAAAGCTAGAGGAGACATATCAAAGAAAGAAGGAGAAGGAAGAAATTGAAGACCACTCCATCAAGATCATCAAAGGTAAAGAATAATAAAAAACTCTTGAATGCATTGTTTCTAAATGTGATTTTGAAAACATTTCAAGTGAAGATAAAGAATCAAGTAATGATAGCACAAAGGAAGATCTTGAAGACATTTCAAATGAAGGCAAAAAATCATGTGATGGTATTAGCAGGAAGGAAGATATTGAAGGTAAAGAATCTCCCAAGACTCTTGATTGCAATGATTCAAAGTGTGATGATGTTGAATTTTTTTCAAGTGAATAAGATGATCTAGAAACAGTTTGTGTAAAGTTTGATGATAGTTATCCCATGGAAAGAATAGAAGAAAATCTATTAGAACTCCAAAAGGAAATTGAAGAGGGTTTATACATGTATAGGACTGATCATTTTTATACATACTATAACTATCTTTCAGATAACACTAAGAAGTTTCTTAGGAGGAGTCAAAGTTACACCTTCAAGTTAAAGGGAATGCTCAAATAACAAGAAGAGAGTTCTAAATTAGAAGAAAAGGAAGAAGAGATAACAAGACTAAATAATGGAAAAGAAGACATGAATATAAATGATGAGATTAGAATTTTTTTTGAAACTATTGTCCATCTAAAAACTAAAATTGAAGAATCCAAAAGAATAGAGGAACTATTGAAGACTCAAATAAATGAAAAGAAATATTCATGTTGCCAATTAGAATCTGAAATTGTTGACCTTAGAAAGAAGGTAGAGAAGTCAAACAAATTCTTGAATAGCTCAAGAATCTTGGATGAGATATTGGAAATTCAAAGACCACCATGTGATAAATCAGGTCTTGGATACAAAGGAGAAGATACACATGCT
>SNQJ01S0001387.1:125599-147864 GCA_010110895.2 Picea sitchensis
ATTTCTTCACCTTCATCAAGAGTCCAAGTAGGATTTTCTGGAGGCTTATTTGGTGTAGAAGTTCCCTTTTTGGGTGCCATGTTGGCCAAGTATCACTTTTGAACCTTGATTTTGAGGTGGTTCTGCTAGACAATATTTCTTCTGTTGTATCTCCAAATTTTTGGCCCTTCTGGGTATGAAACTTTATCTTATGTATTTCTCTGATATTTATTCTCTGCAATGCCACAGGTCTGATCAAAATTGGATGTGCCAAGTGGAATTTATGGTAGCTTCCCCACAACTTGCCGATTTTTTTCCTTTCCATGAGATCTCACTTGTATAGTGTGCCCCGCACAAAATAATTGATATAAAATTCTGAAACTCGCACCCAAAATACTCCAAACTGTCCAAGATCCAATGCAACCAGTCCCACACAATTTGGATACTCTAGCAAGAAGTTATGACTGTTTTACCTGGAACACCTTCTTGAGACTAGTCAATAGGACTAGTCAGATACCCTATCTTACACAGGGTGTATCTACAAATTTAAGATGACCCAAAATCTGAACTTTGTACCACAAATACATTACCAATTTCTGTAAATGGCCTCCAAATTTTAGGGTCTGAAACGTTACAGAAAATGTTTTATAGCAAAAATTCCGCAATGACTCATTTCAGGATGATTCCAGAATCCTATCTTGTACAGGCTGTATCTCCGAAAGTATAAGGCCTCAGGGGCTGAATTTTGAACCCAACGTACCTTGATCCGTCTTATAAATAGCCTCCAAGTCGTGCCTTCTGAAACATTGTAGAAAACAAGTTATAGAAAAAATTCCATGGTGTCTCAGATGTAGCAGCGAAACCCCAAGACCTTGAGCTCTGATACCATATGTTAAGAACCAAACATCAATATAGCATATAAAAACCTCAGGAAAAGTACTCAACGCCTTGAAACATAGATAATATCAGATAATAAGCCTCTTCGAGGGGGAAACCTCCTTTTACCCCACTTAGATGTTCAAGTACAAGATGATTCAAAATGAAAATGTCTCCTTGGTATATATAGGAGACTAGGAGGTATAATTACAAATAATGGCCTAAAGCCGACATAATTAAAATAACATTACTAATATAAATTACAACTAATGGCCTAAAGCTGACATAAATAAATAGCATTACTAATCTAATATGCCCCAATTAAGGGGTAATGAGCCAATATTAGGGCTTAACAACAACTCAGTGGTGAAGTATCGCACTCACTTGTTCCAAGCTTGGTCTTAGCGATGGAATACTCCACCCACACCATTCTACATCCTTCATCTATTCAGGAATATCAACAGGGTCATACCAGTTAGGTTTTTCCAGCAGGGGCACACCATTTGTTGAAGAGAAGTTTGATCCATCCTATTGAGGAAGGCTTGGGATATTTCAACATTAGGGCTTTTCTTGCAGGCCCTTGCTCATCATTTTGGAACTTCTCTTAGGGGGTTGTGACTGCCCGATTTATCATCCTAGAGAGTTTTGGTGGATTCAGAGCCCTTGTTCAGCTAGGCCGAATTATTGGCCATATTAAGGGTTTCAAGAGGGTTGTACCAGTTTGGGGTTTCTATAGTTTGAGGAGGAGGCTTTAGTGTTTGAGATCCATACTTCAGGAGGAGGATATCATTGCACTAATCTATCACTGGGAGGATTTTAGCAGCATTTGGGGGTCTTCATATTCAGGAGGGCCAAACCCTTGGTCTCCATTATCTTCAACAGGCCATACCAGCAGCTTGAGGGTTAGGCTAAACCCTAGTTTTGTAGTGGAGCATTCATATTCTATTGCAGCCTTTGGGAGGATTGATTTGTATCTCCGAGAGAATTTTTTATGGAGCTCTTATTATTGTCTTGAATCCATCTGAATCTATTCCATGTCTGCTTCTCTATTTGTATCAGGTTCTTGCTTTCTTATAATAATGTTCATATCTTGTTTGTGGTTCCTATCTAGTGTATTGTTAAAGATCTTCATATGTTGCAATGATTCTTGTATAAACTGAGACTCAATAACATGAATAAACCCTAAGGCCTAAATGTTCATGGCCAACCTACATACACAACAGTTAATAATCAAATCAGTGGTTCATTAGTGTTTCCAGGCAAAAAAAAAATGGATTGGGAACATTGCAGTGGTACCAGAGCTCCGATCCTCCCATCCTATGAGGATTAGCGCATGCAGAGGTACAATGGTATCTATATGGGCTGAAAGAATACGCAGACTAGTTAAACAAAAGCTGAAATGGAAGGTTCAGGTGATGAATGTGAGCCACTGGGCTTGGCTTACTTGGCAGTTGAATTCCATAAAACCCTAAACCTTATAGAAATCAATGTAGTCCATCACTTATAGGAAATCTAGGAGACAAATCGGAAGGGAAAAATTGAAATCATTGAGACCTTGAATAAGGTAGATGGGAATATGAGGAAGATTGATGAGAACCAAACTCAGATAACCTAGCTATTGATGCAGATGACTCATCAAGGAAAAGACCCTGAGACGTATGGAGGCAGAGAGGTTGGTGGATCCCATGGAGGAAACATGTATAATCCAGAAAAAACTTCTAGGTCTAAGGGAAGCCATGGAGGGGGTACGTCACATGGAAATATGGGTAGCAGGGCTAACCCTAGACCATATTTTCCCACATTCATAGATGAACAAGTACAATAGGAGCAGGTAGATGACTTTGATGAGCAGATGGCACAGTGCACCAGGGAGTAACATGACTTGGATATGATAATTCAGAGGCAGATGTCCTTGGATCAATACTGCCAACTCAAGTTCAGAAACAAGACCAGGCCGAACCACTGGAGAAATTATGAGTTTGAACGAAGAGGAGGGAAGATGGAAATCCCATATTTTGATGGTACGACCAAGATGACAACGCAAGCATGGGTACAGAAGCTGGACACTTATCTGCAACTTAATCCCATGAGGGAGATGGAAGCCATCAAATTTTCCACTATGTACTTGGATGGAAAATCTCATGATTGGTGGTATCATGGACTCACCACACTAGGACACAATCAGATAGTGACCTACATAGAGTTCACTCAGACACTCATTGACATATTTGATCAGGGGGATCCTGAGCTTCACTTCTAGGAGCTCACACAGCTCAAGAAAAAAGGAGTAGCAGAGGTATACATTGAATAATTCCAGAGGCTAGCATTCATGGTGCAGGATATATCACCAACCAGACTCATGATGCTCTTCACTAAAGGGTTGATGGAACCCTTGAAGGGTTGGGTAAAGGATTTTAAACCTACCAACCTACATGATTCTATTTGGAGGACGAGGGACCTAGGACCAACTGCCAAACTAAAATTTGTGCCTAGACCACCTCTTAACACCGGAGGAAGAGACCATAGACCTCTAATGAACTAGGAAGACGTGACCCAAGGGGGTTTGACAGGGGCCATGGAAGAATGGATGAGAACACCAAGAGGGAACTAAGAAGGAAACAAGTTTCTTCACTTACAAAGAGCCATGGAACCCATCACACAAGTGCATGGGCCATGGCCAAGTGCACTACATAGAGGTGACTTCAGAAAATGAGGAAGAGGAAGATTTCGACTAAATACAAAACATGGAGGCCGAAACCACATAGACAACAGAGGAGGAGATCAAAGGTCATGAAAGTATGACTGAGGGGAAACCCACCTTGGCATCTATTAGCAGGGTTCCCAAATATAACACCTTCAGGATGAGAGGAGTCTTGCAAGGGAAGAAGGTATCAATATTCATTGATGGGGGATCTTATCACAACTTCATTGACTCAAGATTGTTATGGAGAAATCATATACCAATGATTGAATTTGAAGGTTTCAAGGTGGAGGTAGCAAGTGGAAGCACTATGCCCTGTGACTGGTACATTCCAGGTATGAAGCTTACATTGGGTAGGCATGAGCTGATACAGGATGTGTATGTGATGGACCTTCTAGACAATAACATAATCCTTGGAGTTCAGTGGCTTAGTAGATTGTGGCCTATCACCACCAACTGCAAGACCATGGAGATGTATTTTATAGAGGAGGGTGGACGAAAGTTAGTGCTCCGATGCATGACAGGTAATTCTACCAAGGTAGTTATGGCCAAGAGGATGGAATTCGTCTTGAGGAGATAAGAGATAGTGTATGCAGTTGAATGTAGGATTTCAGCACGTGTGGATGAGACAGGTAAGAGAAAATTGAATCCATTATGGAGTGGCCTACTCCTAAGACACTCATAGAATTAAGGGGATTTCTAGGTATGTGCACTTATTACAGGAAATTTTTCAAAGGGTTCTCTCAGCTATGTGCACCCTTGATCGATTTGACTAAGAAGGGAGCCTTCAAATGGATTGAGGAGGCTAAATTCACATTTGACAAGATGAAAAAGGTGATGATCACGTGCCCTGTCTTAGCCCTACCAGATTTCGGCCAGCCTTTTACCTTGGAATGTGATGCTTCAGGAGAAGGTATAGGGGCCATACTGATGCAAAACAAGCACCCTCTTGCCTATAAGAGCCAAAAAATTAGGGGACCTGAGCTACTTTACAACATTTATGACAAAGAAATGTTGTTTATCATGCACACTCTGGACAAATTCAGGAAATACCTAGTAGGTGCACGATTTGTGGTCAGATCAGACCATAAAAGTCTTAAGTACCTATTGGAGCAGAAGGAATTAAATGAAAGGCAATAGAAATGGGTAAGCATAATACAAGCCTATGACTTTGAAATTGAATTCGTCAAAGGGAAGAACAACGTGGTGGCTAATGCATTGTCCAGGAGGCCATCCATTTATACCATGACAAATGTGTCTGTTGATTGGGAGGCCCACTTGGTGATGGAGTATGCAAGGGATCAATTCGCTTGTCAGCTAATGGATGGGAAAGTACAGGACGATAACTTATTTATCTAATGTGCCCCACCTCTTGATGAAGAGGTTTGGGAAGACTTAGTGGTCTAGGCATCCCCACTAGACCATAGTCTCACACAAAGGGGAAACGCCAACCAAACTAATGTTATATTTTTAAGTTAACTTAGTGAAAAGGTAAAAAGAGTTAAAAGGGTAACTCAATGAAGGAATAGAAGCATTGGAAGTTGATTTAGGAGTTAACCCTAGGTATTAACTTAACTGAACAGGGAAACATAACAAAAGTATAAAGAGAAGGCTAGGGCACACCTCTCATTTCATCTTGGATATTTGGTATTTTCTTGTTGATGCTCTTGAGCATACAGTTTTGAGGGTTTTGATATTACAAACCCTAGAGAACAACTCAGTGGTGAAACATCCCACTAACTTGTTCCAAGCTTGGTATCGGGGATGAAATACTCCACCCACACCATTCTACATGCTTCATATATTTAGGAAGATCAACAAGGTTGTACCAATTAGGGTTTTCTAGCAGAGGCGCACCATTTGTTGAAGAGAAGTTTGATCCAACCTATTAAGGAAGCCTTCGGAGACTTCAACATTAGGGTTTTTCTTGCAGGCCCTTGCTCATCATTTTGGAGTCTTCTTTGAGGAGTTATCATGTCCCTATCATTTTCTTCAGGTTGGGATGGTTTTTGGAGGTAGAGGATGATTTGGTGATTCAGTTTTTTTCAGATCTAGGAGGCCATAGACTAGATCTGACCTTGGAACCTATCTCAAGGGTTTGTGACTACCTGATCTATCATCCTAGAGAGTTTCAGTGGATTATATCCCTTTTTCAGCTAGGCTGAATTATTGGCCATATTCAGGGTTTCAGGAGGGTCGTACCAGTTTGAGGTTTCTGCAGTTTGAGGAGGAGGCTTTAGTGTTTGAGATCCATACTTCAGGAGGAGGATATCATTGCCATGATCTATCACTGGGAGGAGTTTAGAAGCATTTGGGGGTCTTCATCTTCCGGAGGTTTGAACCCTTGGTCTTCATTGTCTTCAGCAAGACGTACCAGCAGCTTGAGGGTTATGATAAACCCTAGTTTTGTAGTGGAGCATTCATATTCTATTGTAGCCTTTGGGAGGCTTGATTTGTATCTCCGAGAGAATTTTGTATGCAACTCTTATTATTTTCTTGAATCCATCTGAAGCTATTCCATATCTTCTTCTCTATTTGTATTAGGTTCTTTCTTTCTTATAATAAAGTTCAGATCTTGTTTGTGCTTCCTATCTGGTGTATTGTTAAAGATATTCATATGTTGCAATGATTCTTGCATAAACTGTGTCTGAATAACATGAATAAACCCTAAGGCCAAAATGTTCATGGCCAACCTGCATACACAATAGTTAACAATCAAATCAGTGGTTAGTTAGTGTTTCGAAGCAAAAAACAATTGGCTTGAGAACATTACATGAAGCAGGAATTTGCTTACAAAGGTTGGATGAGGTACTACAAAAGAAAGAATCCTCACATGAGACATGAAGCTAGTAGGTGAATAATGTCATTAATGGGAATAGAAAGGAAACATAAGGCTCCATAGCCTTGAAGGTAGAGATGTGTAGGTAATTTCAAGCTTGATGTGGATGGAAACAAATATCTTAAGAGGTGGTGTGTGAATAATCTCTATGTGTCAGCATAGGAGTTGCAGGGAAGGATTTGTTAGATATGACTTATGTACTGTCCAAAAGCTTAAATCAGAGTTCACAGTGGAAGAAAGATGCCAATGCAGAGGAATTGGGAATGCCCTCACTTAAAAAGTGTCATTGAGTAAAAATGGACTTCCATTGGGAATGATATTAAGTGTGAAAGGTATGGTTTCACAGGGAAAAGTTAATGAAGTAACCTAATGGCAAACTAAGGAGTAATATTATTTGATTCAAGAATGTTGTACTAGGGTGATGGAATGTTTGAGCTACTTCATTCCAAGGTACTGAAATGTTTCATAAAGGTAAACTTGGATATGACTGCCTAGGAGAGGCTGCTGAAAATAGAACACATTGGTTGGATTGCGGAATGGCCAAGTGGAACTTGGCTGGAAAGTGTTCAAATGAGGGAACCACAGTGCATATGACCAGAATGAGAGCACGCAAGGCATCAAGGATCTAAAGTAATTCAAAGACAACCAACTACAATAGAAATAGATAAATAAATAAGTGAATTGAAACAAAAATGCACTAGAGTGCATGAAGCATAGAATGAAGTTAAATTGCATATGCATTAGTATGCATGTTGACAGTAAATGTTTGGTGCATATGGATGTGCAATTTTGCATATGTACATGCTTGGATATGCATATAACATGCTAGTGCACTTAGAATAGTTTGTTATTATAAAATAATGTTTGAGTATAACTAAGTATGGATTATGTATTCAGGAAAAATGATACAGCAGGGTTAAATATGTGGATGTTGTTGTTTCTTATAATTTCCATCAAGATGAAGACCCATGAGGATGGCAGGAATGGTGATAAAAATGATGAAGGGGGGAGTCCGTGAGTTATACAAATATCAGTTGGTCATACAACAACAAGTAGGTTGATAAAAACCAGGCAGGTATGCATTTAGTTTTCGTTGATGCATACATGTTGAAGGGGATCAAGGTAAGGATTCCCTCAGTTAATTTTCAGTATTTAAATTGATATGTAATGGCCAAAGGCCTAGAGTGTGTAAGTGTTGTTGATTCTAGAATGCACTTAGATAAAATGTCAGTTGCATATTATGTTATGATTGGTTATGGGATCATAACCAGGTTAATTCACGAGACATACTCCTTATATAACAATGAATATCCATAGATCTATTCATGTGTGGGACCATAATATGGTTGGATATGGAAGGGCCATAGCGCTATGTGAGTGCTCAATGGTATCTACTGTACATATGATGTTTGGATTGCAACCTCTTTGCCAACACTGAAGAGCACTTAAGGAATATATTCTTGGTGTTGTGTTTGGGTTGAAAAGGAAGGTAACCAAATAGTTAGGCAAGCAGTAGAAAGTGTGTGGATGATGTGTTGAATCGTTGGCTATACCTTCCAACTCATCATGGTGGAATACATGAGATAGTTATGTGGTATTATGTAGTCCATGCATGGATACATTGTGTAGATGTGACCATGGGTATTGGCACATTGATTTTTATCTTATTAACTGCTGCATTATGAAAAGTATGTGTGACGGATAATACATGTGTATGTAATGATGAGTTCATTCCAATTGATAGCTGGATTAATAGAAGTAATTGAATTATAGTTGTAAACAATTCTGAGATGACTTTGTGATTTTGTTTTGAATCGTTTCCATGAAAATATATATCTTGTACATGAGATATTGACAATTTGTTTGGCTGAGGAATTTTGAAATTGTAGGAAGAAAGGGGTCTGGGATATGGAAGTGTTGTAAGCCAATAAAGAATACCAATGCCTATTTCTGCAAGAGTCAAATTATTATGAGCAGAAGCTCATGTATAGAAGTTTTATTTTTTCCTATATAAAATAGTTTTGGGGATTATGATTTGATAATTACTGACAAATTGTTTTGGCTGAATGTAAATCAAGGAAATTTCAGGTAGGATGGTCTTGGATATGGCAAGGATGCAAGCCCATAAGGAAGAATGATATCTACAGTTGCAGAGCCAAACATTATGAGAAAAAATCTCATGCTTGGAAAATTTTGTTTTCCTGTATAAAATAGATTTGACATTTATGTTGAAACGGTTATAATGATATCTCGTGATGACTGTTTGTGTATTATATAGATGAGATGTTGGATATGAAAGCTAGAAATCATGGAAAAGGCTATTGTTGAGCCATGAGAACCCTGTGGTAAGCCATGATATCCTAGAATATGTTGTGTTGAGGTAACACAATGTCGGAGGGACACCTCGATAGAGAAAGTTTGAAGGATGCCTCGACCGTAAGGCTCGATAAAGTCTCTAGAATTCTTCTTTTGCTAGAAAACCTTGGCAAGGCAAGATGGATCACCCGAGGAACTATATAGTAGAGAGGGGAATGCCTGAGACTAGGCCTAGAGGGTGAGTGACCGCAAGGAAGAGGAGACCTTGATAGTTCTTGTAAACTATTGATTGGGATCATGCACACGATGGGTAGTTCTTCTTGTGTAAGATAACCTTGGTCAGACAAGATGGATTTCCTGAGTGATTGCATAGCAAAGAAGGGGATGCCTGAGCCTGGGCCTGGAAGGTGAGTGACCACAACGAAGAGGAGACTTTGATAGCTCTTGATTGAGGTCATGCACACAATGGGTACGTCAAGGAAAACAATGAGCCAAGTTAGCGAGACAACCATATGGATGCAGATCCATGAACCACAAAGATAACTATCGTATTGGATTATGAAAATTTACTCTTACAATATGAGAAAGAATGACAATTTTATGCAAAAATTTTGAACTGACATGCTCGCTAATTTGAAATATTGTAGGAAAATGATGAATGTTGAAGATCTAGAAAAGTACCAGACTATGAGAGAAAAGAAGGTGATGTTGGAGAAACTAAATGACAAGGGCATGGAAGGAAGGAAGTCCAATGGACTTGCTACAACTGGTGTTCTGGAGCCCACAACTCTGAAACATCATGGCCTAGTGCACTGAAGCCAGGGAGAAGTGGAACAGCCTGAGGGACTGCATGGCAGAGAAAGGGTTTCATTTCTTTGGGTTCTACAGGGATGAGAGGGAAGGAGAGATTATTGGTTGGAACAACTGCCAGAAATATAAATTCTGAAGATCATCATATATGTTCTAGGTCAAAATGCATATACAAACATGTTTTAGGTCAGAGTGCCTATGTATATAAGATTGGGCTGGATTTCCTATGTGAATTAAGGCCAGAGGGCCTGAATTTGTAATCTTAATAACATTGGAATAATGTTGTGCACTGAGGACGGTGCCAAAATGAGGGGAGGGGAATGTAACATCCCAGTTATAACCCTTATGAACTATAATGTATTATGTAAATATGACTTAGGCTGGTGAGCCGGTAAAGTTGAGAAGGGGCCAAACTGCCTAGGAAATGTAATTCTTCATATACTTTAATAAAATACACCGTTGGATGCAAGACCGACAAGGACAAAAGAGATAGGGGGATATGATTCCACGAGAGAGGGGGCTTGAGGGGATAAGTTTTGTTATTATTATTTTATTTACCCATAATTGATTTTATGGAGAAAAGGGGGTTACATGAGCTTCTTGGGGGAGGCCATGTGGTTCTTGATTTCCAAGTAATTATATAAACTCATCTTTGGCTTGGGTGGGGGCTCGCTTGTCCACTTGTTCTTATTCTTTCATTGCTACACCTTTTCCACTCTTTATTTTTGGGAGCCTCACTCTTGCTACATTTGTATGCTCTTGGTCTGAGCATGGATATGAATGGCGGCATGAGGGTGGCTTGGGGTGAAGTTAGGGGATCGTTCTTCCCTTGGTTCATCCTCTTCTCACTGGTTCTTCTTCCTCTTCACTCACTACTGCTAGTTAATGTGCTCTTGGGCTGAGCATAGAAACGTATGGCAGGGAGAGGACAACCATCGTTGATTGGATGTAATGATTTACTAATCATTCCAGGAGGGAATGGATGCATGTGTGCATGAACTTGATGGCACTTCAGATGGAACTGTCCACAGCTGAGAGTCCTTGGAATATCCAGTAGGGATATTTCCTGATCAGTAGCATTGGAGCCCTGGAGAGAAATGGAACAACCTCAGGGACTACATGGCAGAGAAATGTGTTCATTTCTTGGGGTTGTGCAGGCTGAGGGGGAAAGAGAGATAGAAATTAGGATTGTTGTGAGGTTGAGAATCCTGAGAGATACTTAGCCAACTACTGTTTATTTAGACTTGGACTTGGACCCGTCGTTGTGGATTCATAACCCTGGCTCAGGGGTGACCTGTTGTTGAGAGTAAGTGAACAACAACATCTATGGTTGGGAGGAATGTCCTTGGTATGAATCCAGTTGGTGAAATTTTACTTGCAAAGATAAGTTCTCTCTATGTTTTATGTTTAATGTATTTCACTATGTATTTAATTATCTCTGAGATATGTATTCTAATGTGCCTATCTGTTGGTTATTTGTTGTGCATGGCACATTGTTTATCTATTTTATGTTGTTACATGGATCTTGTCTTATGCATGTGGTGTGCATGCTTCTAATATTATTGAGAATTCCTCTGTTTTTGAATTTGGATCAAATAACTGAGTCTTGGGGCTGCAGCGTGCCTAGCCTGCGGGTGCTTGGGTGTGTTGCATCATGTTGAAGGTAATGTATCTTGGCTTGAGTGTGGATGGGTATGTTACATGCATGATGTTGTATAAGTCACTCACTCCACAGAGTGATACAAGGACCATTATTCTAATACAGACATACATCCTAGAAGAATGATTGTCCGAACATATGCTAAAAGATACACCATGGACTACAGAGACCATTCCTATAGGAATGTCAATCTAGGACTATTTTCTAATCGATTCATATGTACCATAGAGATTCATCTCAACATATATGACTTAGAAAATATGGGTCCTGAACCATTTTCTTAATCGACTCACAATCTATACCTTAGGAAAATACTAGTTCATGACATGTCAACAAACTGTCAACCTGGACCATTCTCCATAGAGAGAATACCTTTCCACCAACAAACTGTTTTATCTAGACCATTCTCTTTCTGGATAATGTTTGTGCATAATCAGAATGACTATCCATCTAGATGATAATCATTTTCAACACTACTGATAGTCTAAATGGAAATCAGAACAATGTCATTCAATAGAACACAACTGTGTCTATCCATAGTAGTACACAACTAAAATCCAGTGGTACACTACCACACCAAGTAGTACACATCTACTTAATCAGTGGTACATAGTCACAACTAGTGGAACACATCCATGACAGTAGCATATAGTACTGTCCATAGACATACAATATCCATAGCAATCATATCATATGATATCAACCTGCACAAAAAACAATATAATGATATAAATTGAGCCATCTGGGCCATTATTCCAATCACATCTGTGAGATATATAAGATCATATTCCTTCAGAAAATAAAATATCAACCATTGTCTATCTGGAATATTCTTCTCAAGCATAGAATAATAATTGTCCCTAATTTATGAGCCTTGACCATTCACCTAACTAGGCCATTCCTCTGGCACTAAACATAGTGCAACCTGGATAGAATGATTCTTCCTTAGGGAATTCATGTCCCTGATTATTGAAACTGGACCATTCACCTAACTGGGCCATTCCTCTGACACTAAACATAGTGGAACTTGGAGAGAATGACTCTTCCCTAGGGAATGACTGTCTAGACCATTTCCTAATGGAAATGATTATCCTGCACCAGCCTCCAAAACAGACCATTCTTTGAAACTACTCACAACTATGAACTTTGAAAGAATGATTTCCCGATGAGGCAGACCATTCTAATTGACCACTACTCAGACTGACTACCAAGAAGAATGATTGTCCTAGACCATTCCCCCACACTATCCACAAGGGGAATCACTATGTATGGTACATCAACAATATATCGAACCATTTTGATTACGAAAATGACTATCCGATCTGGACCATTTTCCGAACTGGAAAATTCTTGTTCGTAAAAAATCTCAAACCACTTTCCGAACTAGAAATGAACTCTCATCCTAAACCATTTTCCGAACTAAAAAAATGACTATTCATAAATCAATAACACATCATTTCTCTCTCCCAACCTGGGATTAATCTCTTCCTTTTTCAATAAGGAAGTCATCTCCACGAGCTCCAGCTTGTTTCTAGAGTACACCAAATTTTTCATCTTGGACAAAGGCTTTACCAAAATATTTGTTATCTGCTCATCTATGAAGATATATTAGAGAACCACTTCTCTTTTCTGGACTTCATCATGGATAATTTAATGCTTGATCTCAATGTACTTTGGTTTGTATGGAACGTTGTTTTTCTCTAAAGGCTTCATATATCTCTTATCATTACAATATATCATGGTTGAATTCAACACTTTTGTTTCCTTCTAGCTCATGACATCGTGGAAAGGCTCAAAATGAAACATATCCAAGTAGCACTTCTTCTGTCATAATGAGAGTTTTTCATGGATTAGCAATCCATCATCCTGGACTTCTGTGTAACCATTCTGATACATTATCGTTGTTATAGAAATTTTTCACCACACTTCTCATGTGCATGAGAGGCTCTGCACCAACTTCTTTGAATCCATACAAGATCTTCTTCCATCTGCATACAAGGGTCTCTTTTTGTTATACCTCAAAACCTCGAGGTTGATCTACATATCCTTCGTGTTCAATTACTCTATTGAGGAGAACAGTCCTTACATTTATCTGATGTAAACTCCAACCCATGGATATTGCAAAAGATATAATGGCTCAAGTAGAGGTATGCCTGGTTATTGGAACAAGTTATCATCATAGTCTTCTCCCTCCATTTGGGAGAAACTCTAGTTCTGAATATCGCAATGCTTCCATTCATAAGTATTTCATACACTATTCTTCATCACAACTTCCATTTCTTCTGCTTGATTGCTTCTAGTGGGTTCAAACGAAGTTGGTAGTCTTGTGATTCTCGATATAATGACTAATTGTTTTGGATTCTCTTTCTCTCTTAGAATCTTCATGGTCTTCCTCATGTTTCTCTTTAGATATTGGGTCCATGGAGTTTTCTATAGATTCCATGCCATGAAGATTCTAACTTCTTCCTTTCATCATAGGATCATGGATGTGTATGGAAAACCAAGGATACTTTAAGACTTATTTTCGAAGAAGACTTCTTCTAAAGTCAAACTGAACACGTGCTTCTTTTCATGGATGCTACCATCAATGGGAACATGGATAGATACTTCATAATCCTCAATGGATCATATTATTTAGGATTATCTCCCTCCTAATCCTTGCTTCATCCATGAATGCATTATTTTCTTTTCGAATTATATAATCGGCTCCCTCCATTTAAGAAAGTCCACACTTCCATCTACATCCTTATTGTCTTCTGCAAAGTGTCACAAGTCTTTTTCTAATTTCCTCTTGATTGCTGACTTCTTTTTGTTTTTACTTCTTCTAGGTTTGTTCAAGTTTGATTATGATTTCGGCTTATATTGCAGCTGTTACTTATGTTAATAGATTCCAGAGGAATTGTTGCCAAGGATTGTAATGTACTTCATCTTTTCATGTGTATTTCTTGACTTGTAGTCATCATGATAGTAATACTTATCTTTTTATTATTCCATAGGTATTGTTTCTCTTTTAACATATTATCTTCTAAGAAATAGATATGCAGGATATGTACAAAAACTATGTAAACATGGTATGTACAAGAATTATGAAGAATATTGTTACCTTGTCTTAGAAGAAGAAGTTTGTTTTATCCTGCTTGGCCTTCTTTGAGGGTTCTCTTTCTTCGACAATTATTGCTTCGTCTGTTTCCTTCCTTTTCTTTAACTTGGGAAAATGGTTCCTGTAGTGACCATATTTTCAACAGTTGAAGCATTGTATCTTTGACATATCCTTTTCTTGATTTGGTTTCTTCCTTGAGCCAAACTTCTTCTTATTCCTGAAATTCTTGAACTTTGTTGTGAAATCTTGATCATCGTATTTCTTTTTGGATTTCTCTTTTGCACTAATCCTTGATTCTTATTGTGCACAACAAGTCAAAATTTCTTCAAATGTGGGATACTCCTTTCTTGTGTTCATGCTTGCGACAAATGCATCCCATGTCTTGGGAAGGCCATTGAGTACTATATTTACCAGTTCCTTCTCTGAAATGATTTCTTCAATAGCTTATAGTTGATCTCTTAACTGAGAGATTATCACAAGGTATGATGTTATGTTTTCATCATCATTCATTTTCATGTCACTGAGTTCATTCTTCAGAATCATTACTTATCCAATGTTTCTGACTAAGAAGAGGTTTGTTAGGGCATCATACATCTTCTTAGATGAGTCAGGATGGGAGATGTAAGGTATCAAGTGGTATTTTATAGATTCCACTATGATACTCATGTTAGAATATAATGGATGTGTTCATTTAACCATATAAAATATCACTATTGTCACCCAAACATAGGCCGAAGCCACCCCCGAGCACCTTAACCTTGACAGAGAATAATTCTGGAAGCAAACCCTAGGCTAGATAGCCAAACAAGATAGCACTCCTCTCTCCAAGGATAGCGCACCAAATAAAAGTAACAAGAGCTGATCATAGATTCCAAACCATAACCAAGAGAGAGTCTAGGCCAAAACCGAAATCTACTAGTTGCAGCAGTTGCAACGACAATCTCCTCCAAACTTGCGCACAAACTGGCGAATTGTAGTGCACACAAGTGTTGCTTCTGCAATTATGAGAATGTTTTCCAGAATGAAGATGGGCCTCCTGTATTTATACTAAAATTGGCGAACTTCTTGGGCCGACTTCTCATTCTGGGTGCATATTTACTTAGTATATAATATTTCCTTTAGACGACTTCTTCTCTTGGAGGCTAATAACCTAATACAAATTATCCTCTTGAGTCGACTTGTCTTCTAGGGTTATTAGCCAACTAATTTAGGGTTTCTTCTTGCTTCCCAAAATATTCTATTCTCGTCAGGTTTACACGTGGAGGTAAATACCTCCCATAGCTACCATAATATCAACACTCCCTCCTAGCTACAGAGGTATTTGAAAGTAATGGTTTTGAGCACAAACATACCATTTATGCAGTAGCATCAACATAGTCGTATAGACTATCTCATGACTAGATCATGAGCACCATCATCACTATCAGTGTCATCAGTTGCATCCTCTCTCGAAATCATACTCCATTTGAGTATTCAGACATGATGTTGGATAAGTCACTCACTCCATAGAGTGACACAACAACCATTCTTCTAATCCAGACATATGTCCTAGAAGAATAAATGTTCTGAACCATTTTACGTCTGGGAAATATATGTCCATTGATCATCCATCTAGCTGATAATCATTTCCAACACTACTGATAGTCTTCAAGATCGAAACAATGTCATTCAATAGAACACAACTATGTCTATCCATAGTAGCACACAACTACAATCCAATGGTACATTGCCTCACTAAGTAGCACACCGATACTTGATCAATGGCATATAGTCACAATCAGTGGAACACATCCACTACGGTAGTATACATCTACTGTCTGGATACATACAATCTCCATAACAATTATAGCATCAACCTGCACATAAAAAATTGTTATGATATATAAACTAAATCATATAGGCCATTCTTCCACTCACATCTGTGACATCTGGAAGAGCATATACCCTACGAAGGTAAAACATCAATGATGATTTATCTAGACTATTCTTCTCAAGAAAGGAAGAATAAGTGTCTCAATTTTTTATCCTGGACCATTCACCTATCTGGGCTTTTCCTCCAAAACTAAACAAAGTGAAACTTGGAGAGAATGAATCTGCCCTAGGGAATGCCTGTCCCTGATTGTTGAACCTCGACCATTCGCCTATCTGGGTCATTCCTCTAGCACTAAAAAAAGCACAACCTAGAGAGAATGAATCTTCCCTAGGGAATGAATGTCCAAACCATTTCATAAGGAAATGACTGTCCTGCACCAACCCCCAAAATGGAGCATTCTTCGAAACTTCTCACAACTGTGAGCTTTGAAAGAATGACTATCCGACGAGGAAGACCAGTATTCTTGACCACTACTGAGAGTGACCATCAAGAAGAGAGAAATTCCTAGACCATTCCCTATGTTAACCACAAGGGGAATCGTTATCTATGGTACATCAACAATCCATTGAACCATTTTCATTACGAAAATGACCGTTCAATCTGGACCATTTTATGAACTAGAAAATGACTATCCATCAGAAGTCTCAAACCACTTTTCAAACTGGAAAGGAACTGCTCATCTTGGTCCATTTTTCGAACTGAAAAATGACTTTCCATAAATGAATAACACATCAGTGCTCCCTCCCAACTTGGGAGTCATCTCTTCCTTTTTCAATAAGGAAGTCATCTCCATGAGCTCCAACTTGAGTACACAAAATATTTCATCTTGAACAGAGGCTTTACCAAAATGTCTTCTTATCTACTCATCTGCAAAGATATATATTGGAGAACCACTTCTCCTTTATGGACTTCATCATGGAGAATGTAATTCTTGATCTCAATGTACTTCGGTCTTTCTAGAACACTAGTTTTTTGAAGGCTTCATATAGCTTTGATCATCATAGTTGAATTTCAGCTCTTTTGTTTCCTGCTAGCTCATAACATCGTGGTAAGGGTCAAACTTGGAACATATCCAAGTGGTACTTCTTTTGTCATCACAAGATATTTGTCATGGATTGGAAATCCATCATCCTTGAGTTTTGAGTAACCATTATGATACATTATCTTTGTTATAGAAGGTTTTTCACCATGCTTCTACTATGCATTGGAGGCTTCGCACCAATTTGTTTGAATCCATACAACACCTTCTTCCATATGCATACAAGAGTCTCTTCTTGGTATACTTCAAAGCCTTGAGGTTGTTCTACTGCTACATACGTTCTTTTTTCAATTATTCTAGAGAACAGTATTTGCATTCATCTGATGTAAACTCCAACCCATGGATATTGTGGATGATATAATGGCTCATGTAGAGGTATGTCTGGTTTACTAGAACAATCAATCATCATAGTCTTCTCCCTCCATATGGGAGAAACCTCTAGTTATGGATCTCACAATGCTTATATTCATAAGTCTTCCATACATTGTTATTCACCACAACTTTCATTTCCTCTGCTTGATTACTTTTAGTGAGTTCAGGTCAGGCTGGTAGTCTTGTGATTCTCGATACAATGACTGATTGTTCTGTCTTTTCTTTCTCTTTTGGAATCTTCATGTTCTTCCTTATGTTTTTCTTTATCTCTTAGGTCCATGGAGTTTTCTTAGATTCCATGCCCTGAAGATTCCAACTTCTTCCTTTCATTATAGGATCATGGATGTGGATGGACAACCAGGGATACTTTAAGGATTATTTTCAAAGAAGACTTCTTCTAAGCTCACACTGAACATGTGTTTATTTTTCATGGTTGCTTCTATGGATAGATACTTCATCATCTTCAATGGATCATATAATTTAGGATTATCTCCCTCCTAATCCTTGCTTCATGCATGAATGCATGCTCTTCTTTTGGAAATATATAATCAACTCTCTCCATCTAGGAGAGTCCACACTTTTATCCACATCCTTATTGCCTTTTGCAAAGTGTCACAAATCTTTCTCCAATTTCCTCTTGATTTTTGACTTCTTTTTGTCTTTACTTCTTCTAGTTTTCTTCAAGATTGATTCTAATATCGACTTATCTTGTAGATGTTACTTATGTAATATCTTCCACATCAATTGTTTCTAGGGGTTGTTGATGTACTTCATCCTTTCATGTGTATTGTATAACTTGTAGTCATAGTGATAGAAATCCTTATCTTGTTGTTCTTCCATAGGTATAGTTTCTCTTGGAACATATTATCTTCTAGGGGATAGATATGCAAGATATGTACAGAAAACATGGTATGTAAAAGAACTACGAGGAGTATTGTTACCTTGTCTTAGAAGAAGAAGTTTGTTTCATCCTGCTTAGTCTTCTTTGAAGTTTCCTTTTCTTTTACAATTGATTCTTCGCGTGTCTCCTTCCTTTTGTTTTTCTCAGGACAATGATTCTTGTAGTGACCATATTTTCGACAGTTGAAGCATTATATTTCTGGCATATCTTTCTCTTGACTTGGCTTCTTCCTGGAGCCAAACTTCCTTTTATTCCTGAAATTCTTGAACCTTGTTGTGAAATCTCGATCATCGTATTTATTTTGGGGTTTATCTTTTGCATTGATCCTTGATTATTCTTGTGCACAACAAGTCCAAATTTCTTCAAATGTAGGATACTCCTTCCTCGTGTTCATTCTTGTGGCAAATGCATCCCATGTCTTGGGAAGACCATTGAGTACTATGTTTACCAATTCCTTCTCTAAAATGATCTCTTCAATAGCTTGTAGTTGACCTCTTAATTGAGATATTCTCACAAAGTATGATGTTATGATGTCATCATCATTCATCTTCATGTCACGGAGCTCATTATTTAGACTCATTACTTGTCCAATGTTTCTGAATGAAAATAGGTTTGTTAGGGCATCGTACATATTCTTAGACAAATCAATATGGGAGATGTAGGGTATCAGGTGGTATTTTATAGAATCCACTATGATACTCATGGAATTGATGTCATTGTCTTTGAACTTCTCCATAACTGCAATGTTCTAGGGTTCCTTTTCCTTTCCTTCTTTAAACTCTGGTTCCACAATCTTTCCTTTCATGATATCCAACACTTTATTCCTGGAAAGGATGAGATCCATCCTTGTATTCCATGCTCTGAAGTTACAAGCCCCATCTAACTTGTTTTTTGACTTCATAGAGTGAGTCATGGTTGCCTTGACTTGGTCAACCCTAGATTTGACCAAAGACTCAACCTTGACATCTTAGTTTGTTGAGAGTACCAGAAGATGCGCTAGGCTAGGGTGCACTAGTCTGTCCAAAAATTAGGTCAATCCATTCACTTAAGTTTCTTCAATGAGTGGATTAGGGTTTCTGCAACTGCAACTGCTAGTAACCCTAGCAATAGTGCTTTGGTAACTACTCCTCCTAGAAACCCTAGCGGTAGTTCTTCAACAAACTTAGTATCCTTATGGATATGCTCCCTTCTAGTGGTTAGACTGAATGAAGGAGGTGTGCGCCCATAACCTGTTAGAATATAATGGATGTGCTCCTTTAACCATAGACAATATCACTATTTTCACCCAACCATAGGCCGAATCCACCCCCGAGCACCTTAACCTTGACATAGAATAATTCTGGAAGCAAACCCTAAGATAGATAGCCAAACAAGATAGTGCACCTCTCTCCAAGGATAGCGCACCAAATAGGAGTAACAAGAGATAATCAGAGATTCCAAACCATAACCAAGAGAGAGTCTAGGCCAAAACCGAAATCTGCTAGCTGCAGTAGCTGCAACGACAACTCTCCTCCAAACTTGCGCACAAACTAGCCAACTGCAGTGTGCACAAGTGTTGCTTCTACAGTTCTAAGAATGCCTTCCATAATGAAGACTAGCCTCCTGTATTTATACTAAAACTGACAAACTACCTAGGCCGACTTCTCATTCTGGGTGACTATTTACTTAGTATATAATATTTCCTTTAGCCGACTTCTTCTCTTGGAGGTTAATAACCTAATTCAAATTATCCTCTTGAGCCGACTTGTCTTCTAGGGTTATTAGACAACTAATTTAGGGTTTCTTCTTGCTTCCCGTAATATTCTATTCTCTTCAGGTTTACACGTGGAGGTAAATACGTCCCGCAGCTACCATAATATCAACAACTCATGGCATTGATGTCATTATCTTTGAACTTCTCCATAACTGCAACGTTCTGAGGTTCATTCTCTTTTCCTTCTTCTAACTATGGTTCCATGATCTTTCCTTTCACTATATCCAACACTTTATTATTGGAAAGGATGAGGTAAATCCTTGTCTTCCACGCTATGAAGTTAGAAGCCCCTTCTAACTTGTTTTCTGACTTCATAGAGTAAGTCATAACTTCTTTGACTTTGACCAAAAACTCAAACTTGACTTCTTAGCTTGTTGAGAGTACCAAGAGGTGTGATAGGTTAAGGCGTACTAGGCTATCCAGAAATTAGGTCAATCTCTTCACTTAATGCATCTCAACAAGAGGGTTAGGGTTTCGTTGCTGGAACAAAAAATTTGACTGCAACTGCAAATGTAACTGAGAAAATCTTCCCAATCTATCTTCCATCAGTTAGACTGTCCAAAGATAGTGTGGGACCATAACCTATTAGAAATAATAGATGTAACCATTTAACCATAGAAAATATAGCAATATTGTCACCCAACCATAGGCTGAAGACACCCCCAAGCACCTTAACCTTGACACATAATGATTTTGGAAGAAAACCCTAGGCCTAATAGCCAATCAGTGTAGCGTACCTCTCTCCAGAGCAAGCATACAGGGAAGAAAGTCCAAACCATAACCAATATAAAGTTCAAGCCTAAACCAAGAATGCAAATTGCAATAGCTGCAACTGCAACTACTCTCCAGACATGTGCACTTACCTAGTTTCTGTAGTGCGCACTTGTACATTTCTGCAGTTGCGAGCTGTCTGTATCAAATGAGATTTGTCTTCCTATATTTATACTATTTTTCCTGAGTCTTCTGGGCCGACTTCCCATTCTATAGGCTAAAACTTCATATTAAATATTTCCTTAAGTCGACTTGTCTTCTAGGGTTATGTTCAATGCTTTAGGGTTTCTTCTTGCTTCCTAGAATGTTCTATTCTCGTCAGGTTTACACGTGGAGGTAAATACCTCCCACATCTACCATAATATCAATAGAAAGTGCCAATGTAAATATAGATGATCTAAAATAGATCATATCCCAAGGAATTGATAAAAAAATCTCAACAAGAATATGATTATGTAGAATCTCAACAGGAAGATGATGATGTAGAATCTCAAAAAGAAGATGATAATAATGAAACACAGGAAAATGAACCACATTTTGATGATGAAGACAATGAAGAAACTCCCTTGCCAAGAGCTCCATCAAAAAGTGTTCAAAAGAATCATCTTGAAAGCCATATTATTGGAGATAAAAGTGCATTAGTGGAAACAAGAAGGAAACTCGCTTTTGACTCAAAACAAGCAAGGATATCTCTAATAGAACCTAAGTCAGTTAAAGAAGTTGTCAAAAGTAAATATTGGATAAAATCAATGAATGAAGAACTAGACCAAATAGAAAAGAATCAGACTTGGGAACTAGTTCCAAGACCCAAGGACAAGAATGTGATAGGAACCCAGTGGATCTTCGAAAACAAACTAAATGAAAAATTTAGAGAAATTATAAAATAACAAAGCAGGATTAGTGTGCAAAGGATATTCCCAAGTGGAAGGTATTGATTTTGAAGAGACTTTTTCTCTAATAGAAAGAATTGGGACCATAATAATGTTCCTGGTGTTATCACTCTGTAAATTTCCTAGAGGTTGAAAAGAGGAAATACACAAAGGTAACCTTAACCAACCGCTTTTAAAGCTGGGATCTAGCCCTTCCAGCTTCAAAGAGGGATATCTCTATATAATTTATCTTTGTTTGAATAAAGATATTAGGCTAGTTAGAGGCACGAGTTTCATTTTGTAGTGAAGGATTTTTTAAAATAGGTTGAGATAAATCACACATCTATTGGGCTATGGGGTCTGTGCTTAATGAAAACTGAGATGCAACCAGAAATGCTGAAGAAAT